>PVKE010003894.1:0-68593 GCA_004027555.1 Craseonycteris thonglongyai
AAACATCGAGCCAATTGTCTCCTTCTGTATCAATCCTTTTACTTGCCAAATAAATGTAATAGAACTAGCCGCGTGTATTGCAGACCTTGTTCAGGGGAAAGCAGAACTAGAGTTAGAAATTTTGAACCTTAAGAACGATATTTTGGTAAAATCCTTAATATCAGAGGACTTATGGAACATAGTCGACAAAGAAAGGTTCCCATTTTTTAAAAAAGCAGCATATAAAATCAAATCGTTTTTCGGGTCAACGTATTTATGCAAATCTTTGTTTTCAAACATGAATTTAATAAAATCACGATATAGATCTCGACTTACCGATGAGCATCTTAATAATTGTTTGCTAACAGGGTTGTCATCATACATCTCCTAATTACGAGGCACTGGCCAATGAAATGCAATGCCAAAGATCACACTGACAGATGATTTTTTTTTATGTTTTCTTTTATGTTTTTTTAAATAATTTTATTATACGTGTGTTTTTTATTTACTTTGTATTACGTTTTGTATATATGTTTCTTTGTGTGTATATAATTTGTACAATAAATTTATTATTTTAAAATTATTTTTGTTTATTATTTTTTATTCTTGTTCAATAATACATATCCTTAGAAATAGCTGGTGCCCGCCGCCCTACCGATATTTTAGAATGAGCCCTAGGGTATAAAAAGGTTGGGAACCCCTGTTCTAGACCATAGAAAAGGGTGCTGCTTCAGCATCACTGCTCTGGCCACTATTCCTTAATATAAACCATCCCTTGCTATTCATTCCTTTATTCACTCACCAAATATGGTTTATGTGCTGTCCGCATGCCATGCACTGTACTTAAAACTGGGCATAAAATAATAAATTATATTATGAAGAAACTTTTTTTTTTTATATAGTTTCTGCCTAGTATCGTTTATTACTGATTCAGGAGTGTGGCAGATCTGAAAAAGATGACACCCCTCCTGTCCAACTCCAGAACCAGGGGCTTTGTGATTATCTCAAGGGCCACTTAAAGACTGCCCTATCCCCTGCCCCCAAACACTTTTATTTTGTTTGTTTTAAACATGTGTTCATACTGGATTGCCCTTCAAGGGAGGACGTAGGTGAGGTCATAAATGAAAATTGTAGGATGTTCTAAATTTGCACACAACTTAAGTGGAGGCCAATTCTTATCCCAGTCTTAGTAGCTTTGTTTTTAATTCTGCCAAGCTGGCTTGGTATCATAGATTTGGTCGTGACAGATGGACACAGGACAAACACCAGGTTTGAAGTTAGAACAGAGTATACAGCCAAAAAAAAAAAAAAAAAGTAGGGAAAAGGTATCATTAACGTATGTAAGGCAATTAATACAACATTATGTTGTGTTTTATTTTCTCGTTTTAGATAAATATTTACTTTCTAATTTTGTATTTGTAATTCTCTCTTTCTTTTCGGAAGAAGCTTCCACACCCAAATTGGATAAGCTTAGGGCCCACAAAAACCTAGATCTGCCTCTGGTGGACAGATGTGAATTCTTTCTTAGCTCTGCTGCTCTCTAGCTCTGCAAACTTGAACTGGTCACTTAACATGTTTTTATTGTTAAGGTAATAATGACAATAATAATTATTGTCATTATTGTCTTACCTCATGTTTCCTTAAAGCATACATAACAATAGTTTCCAGGCATAGCCATGGTGATAATTAGAGAAGGTTATCTATGGAAATGTACTTGACAAGTTAAAAATAGTATATTAGTTAAGGCATTATTTAAAAACCCACTAGCCCTGTTTACTTCAGTTTGGAGTTGCATCTATTGCTTCAGCCTTAAAAATTGTTTGTGGGATTTATATTGTTTTTTGGGTCTGGAATTATTTTTTAAACGTATTTAAGTCCTGCCTCACTACCAAATGCTGAACTCCTTCAAGTGGACATTGAATTATTTATTTCTAAATATTTTTAAAAGATTTATTTTCTTGTTTGAGAAAAGATGAGAGAGAGAGAGAAGAGGGGAGGGCCCAGAGCAGTCTCCATAGTTGTACATCATTAGTTGTGATTTAGTTTCATTCCACACAGGTCAATGTGGGGCAGGGTAGGGTGGGAACCAAACCTGGGGAGTGAGAACAATTGCTGCGGAGACATCCTGGCGGTTACCATTTGGTCCACAGTTCAAACTATGGGTTTGCATGGGCTGGGGCCAGGAATCAAACCCTGGATTTGCAAATGTGGGGCAAGCACTCAACCACTGAGCTCTCCTGACATCCCTTTACTTCTTTACAGAACTTGTGCTTAGCACTGAAACACTGTAAGTGAACATCTATAGATTTGTTCAGTAGGCTGGAATTTTAAGATGTTGTACCCTAACCATCTACCCACCCACTTAGCAAACATCTTATAAATGCCTAATGTGTGCTTACCTGGAAACCCAGACTGAACAGACAAAAGCTAGACTGCTCTGGTCCAAGTGACTGAAGGACCCCAAGCCCAGCTGGCTGGCTTCCTCTGCACAGGGTTGAGGGCTTCTATCAGCGGATGGGCAGGTGCGATGCACGCTGATCATCACCTGCCAGGCACTATGCAAATGCTGGCTCCATAAGAACGCTGTGCACTACCTCCCCTCCAAAAGCTTACACAGTCATGTGGAAGACCAAGAGGTAAAGAGACAAATCACGAGAACCTTGGCTGGATCAGGAAGGGAGGTCCGTGTGAAGGGGTTGTTTTTTTTGTTTGTTTTTTTTAAATATTTATTTATTTATTTTTATTGTTTTTTGACAGAGAGAGAGAGAGAGAGACAGAGAGAGAACTGAACTGGGGGAGCTCCCAGTTTAGTATATGGTTCCGCACGGGCCGGGGTCGGGATTCTATCCCCGGTCCCCGGCGCTGCAAAGTGAGCGCTTAACCCACTGAGCCATCCCGGCTTCCCCAAGGGGTTGTTTTTTGAGGAAGGCCTTGAAGAATGAGCAAACAATCTAGCAGGCATAAACAGTAGGCGAGCACTCCTACTATAGGTATCAGCTTCCACAAAGGCACAGAGATATGCAAACACGTGCCAGTGAGACAGACAGGGGATTTCTGTGGCTGGGATACAGTGTACACGGAGACAGAGCACAGACATCGGCAGTGACTGAGGGCAGTGAGCAGCCACTGAAGGTCTTAAGTGGGGTGACATGGCCAGCCTTGCATTTGAAAAACAATAGATAAACATCCCATGGATTCAGACCTTCCAGAACGGCAATCCTATACTCAGATCCAAAAGAATTTGCCCCTTGGCATACGATGAGTGTGCATTTCTTCAGGATGATTCATAGAGGCTATTGTCACAGAGTCATCTCCTCTGCTAGTCATTGAAATTAACCGGAAAAGGGAAGTTTCAACAGTATTAAGGAAAGAGGGAACAAGTCGTATTTGAAACTTAACTCCCTTATTTTAAAAGTCTTCAAAAAAGCAAGAATTCTGGGACTTTAACATTTGCTCTCTTTCTCTAACTGTGCATTTCTTCTAAACAATTTTCTGAGATTTCTCCATTGATTAAAGTTAGGACTTCACTGTGGGAACTCTCGAGCTTTAGCCAAACATAGATTACTCTTTTGATAATACTGTGCACAGTAAGATGGAATACGCCTACTTCTGCATAGCTAAAAATGATTAAGAATTTCTTTCCTGAATGTGAAACCCAGAATGAAATGATACACATTACGCACAAAGCAAAGAAGTAAAGTACCACCCGGAAGGCAAAAAAACATGGGTTTCAATGTGGGCCTATCTGTAGGTCTATCAGAAGTATAATAAGGCAGACAGGCCTGCTTGCATTTAGATCCATGTTTCTCACTTTTCCAGACCGCAGGTGCCCATCAAGTGAAGGGAGATGGAGCCCTTCCCCGGACAGGTCGTCAGTGTGGAGTGAGGTCTGGAAAGAGCAGAAACGGTAATTATTAACCTCCGTGTGGGGCCCCCACATTAAGAGTTCCGATTTGTAAATGTTTTCCGATCCCCAGATAAGCTGTTCTCTGCCAGCACTCCCTTCATAACTCCAAACTTTGTTTTCAGTTGAGACTTGAGGTGGGCCCGGTGGGGGTGGTGATTGGGGAGGAAGACAGTTACAGCTCCGCCAGACCTGGGAAAATGTTAATTCCTGTTTTTAAGAAAATAGGCTAAGAAAAGGCTCAAGGGAGTCTAGGACATCAAAGAACTCCTTTAAAACAACTTTTTTTGACGATTTAAATGAAAATGAGGCAGACATATATAGATTAAATTTTCCCCTTAAAGCAGCCTGAGGTTTAAAGATTAAGGGGGAGAGAGATGGTGGTAAAATGTACTGGGGGCGTTATTATCAGAGTTTCAACTAACCTGAAATGGAGTGCATTAACCATGAGGTGTCCACCTGCATTCCAACACACACACCCTGCACGCACTCACACGCACACACACACACACACACACACACACACACACACGTGTGCCACGTGCCTGTGAAGCCGTCCCTTCACGGTGATGATTTATGCAGCTTGCCAGGAGAGAAGTAGGCCACGCCAGCCTTGAAAGCACTTTAGTTTGGTTGTTTTTCCTCATGAAGGACATGTTGTCCTGTAATTATTCTGTCATTTCTTAAAAGGTGAAATCCTTAACAGGTCTGTGCTTTCTGTGTTGCTGTAAGTGTTCTTGTCAGAGCACGTCTACCCACGTTGGAATCCTCATTCCACAACTCTTTTATGAGGAACAAAGAGGAACTGGACATTTTAAAATGTATGAAAGAATCTAGAAGGAAGACTATTAGTCAGGGAGGACACAGATAAGATAGAGAAAAATTGCAAACAACATTCCTGTTTCCTCTGTGGGTTCTCAAAACACCTACAAAATTCTTTCTTTCATTAACTTTTTTTCTTCCTCTCTCTGTCAACAAACAAGTATAATTTTGTATCTCTATGTGATAACAGAATAGGGCAGGGTAAAAATAGGTACTGTTTAACTCAGAGACAAAATGAAAAACATACCACTCCAACCGATGTGAATGTTCAAGTTATGTTTTAATCCCAAAGAGAATCTGAAGGAGATTCTGACATTGATCAGGTTAGTTATTTGTTCTTTGTACTACTGATAAAATGTATAAGTTTAGTGAATTTAAAAAAGTAACATTTTAGAGCCTCGAATAATCAGGAAGTCTACCAGTTCAAAGATGAAATGCAATAGGAATGCATCCTATTTTTATTTTTATTTTTTTCATTCAAAATTAGTTGGAAGGTCTAGCATTGTGAAATGTTACAGGGCATTTCTGGGCCAAGTCAGAATGAACAGTTAACAGGTTTATTATCAACTTAAGAATGATATTCTGATTTCATTAATTGTGAAAAGTCTGGCCTTCTCCAAGTCCAACACGAAAGTCAGATTGATAGGTAGAATGTCTGCACACTAAAAGGCTTTGTATGATTACGAAAACAGAAGTCTGACGTCTGTGTACAATATAGGCAATTACTTTCTGGTGAGTTCTCAAGGGTAGGTATCCTCCACAAGTTCTTAAGCTGTGACCATTAAACACAACCATCCATTCATTTAGACCCAGCCCACGGCAAGATAACCGCAGATTGTTTTGTCAGCTACCTGCCCTGTGCCAGGGCACTTTCATAATGAAGTCCCCCTTCTTGTCTATTAAACTCCACGCAATTGCTCAGAAATCTCTGTTAATTTGTTTGTTTTGAAAAAATGACCCCAAAACTATCTTGGAAGTCAAAGCTGAGATTCAGCCAGTGCATAGTGGCTTATATCCACTATGGATATTTTTATCCAGGGTTATTTGTGTTGAAGTCTTTTCTGATTGTGGCATCATGTTGTTGGCCAGTGTTCCTGCCAAACTTGTTATTATATAGTGTGAATATTACCATTGAATGGCTGCATAGTGGCTGCTGACTTGAATTTCCCAGGTTCATGTTATTAACTGCCTCTCAAAGAACACTGCCACTGATTTGCTCAGGTCTTTGTCATATTTTGCCGTGATGATTGCAATAGGCCCTGATATGGTATGAGATCAGTTGTGTTCGCCATAGGTATAAACATATTGAGACATGTCCAGGTAGGCACAGTTGCCCACCGGGGCTCTATGATTATGATAAATTTGGAACCTTCAAGAAAAACAGCCACAAATAAAGATGAAATACTGCCATTTGTGACAACGTGGATGGATCTTGAGATGATCACGCAAAGCAAAATAAATTAGACAAAAGCAAACAAACAAAAACCAAGAGCATATCACTTCACTCACATGTGGAATATAAAACTGGAAGCAACAAAGAAACCAGAACTGATGGAGGGGAAGCTAAATATATGGTGATGGAGGGAGAAATGACCTTGGGTGGTGAGCACATAATGCAACACATTAATGATATATTGTAGCATTGTACACCTGAAACCTATGTAATTTTACTAATCAAAGTCACTCCAATAAATTTAATAAAAAAAAAAAGAAAAAGAAAAACAAACAAACACACAAAAGATTTAGAGAAGATAATAACAAAGAAGGGAGTTTGGGTTCAAGAAAAATGGGCCATGCCAGAGGAAAGAGGCACTTCTGAAGACGACAGCATTTCTACACTTAGTGTGTCCTCCACCAAGCCTCATAGACTTTTATCTGAATCTCGGTTGGCTGTAGGTGAAAACCAGAAGATAATGTCACCTCAATCTCAACAAGACGTTGGAAGGGTAGCCCTTGGTGACATTGACGTCAATATCTTCTGCAGCCAGGAAAAGAGGTACCCTCAGCAGAGCCCTCAGGCCTACCAGCAGTCTGTGGGTGGCCACAGGAATAGCAGCCTTTGCCTCTTGACTGTTCATTAGCAACAAAATAGTGCTGGACATTGACAGCCATGGGGTGGGGGGTGGGACCAAAGGAAGCCAGTGTTCTTATGCGTCCATTCACTAATGTCAACCAATACTACTTTAGTTCCTACTATATTCCAAGACCACAGTGAAAACAACATACCGTATTTCCAGCGTAGACGACGACCGGGCGTATAAGACGACCCCCTAATTTTACAGTTAAAACATAGGTTTAGGCCTATATTCGCTGTATAAGACTACCCCCCACTTCCGAGGCTGTAGTCTTATACAGCGAATATAGGCCTAAACCCATGTTTTAACTGTAAAATTAGGGGGTCGTCTTATACGCCCGGTCATCTTATACGCCGGAAAATACAGGTATCTGCTTTTTTGACTATTAAGTACAGTAAGAATTATACTTTCTATCCCAATTAAGTACATTCACATATACATGTACCTACATATTCATATATATTGAAATAAAGTTTCATTGAACAATGCTAACTCTTGCCAAACAATGCTCTCTGATAATTTCTATGTTCAAATGATATTTTCTATTATATTGTATCCTATATTCTTTTATCTTAGGACATATGCTGGTTAGTCCTACTACATTGACTTATGGACCACTAATGGATTCTGACCCATAGTATGAAAAACACTTTCTAATGGGAATTAAAATGGTTGCATCTGATAGTTATTAAGCATTGACTATGCTTGGCACTGTTCTAAGTGCTTTACATATACTAGCTTATTTAGTTCTCATAACAGGACTGAATCCACATAGCTAGTAAGTGGAGGAGACAGGAGTTAGCTCTAGGCAGTCTTGTCCAGCTCCTACACACTTAAACTGGGAGAAAGGAAGTAGTGAATATCAGAGAATAACCAAAGAGCCTAAACCTTATAGGAGACAACTTTGAGGACTGTCAGATCTATTGAAGAAAAAAGAAAAATTAGTGGGAGTGGTCTGCGAATAGCCAGGGAAATTGTGCCTTGTGACCCTAAATGCAAACCTATTTTTACCTTCAGGTTGTATGGCCTAGAAAACACAGTGATACCTCATTCTAGCTTTGCTTCTGACAGAGTGAAATGCTTTTGATGCAAATGTGGTGTTTTCATCCTCTGCCTTCAGAACTTTCAGTGTATCTTCAGGGCTCACTCGATAAAATTCAGTTGCCTTAGAATGGAGTGTGTGTCCTTTTCTGCTCCATCCCTGACTACCAACTTAGTAGCCTCAATTCTCACTACTCCCCAACCAGCATCTACACTACTACCAAGCCTTGGTATTTGACAATCACCAAATATACAATGGCCTTCCCTGCCTCTGTGCTTTTGTTTAAGCTCTTGGTCTCTGGATATGCTTCACCCTCTCACCCGCCATATATGATTACCTTCTCATCTTCATTTACTGTGAAGTTAGTTTCTTGATCAGAAGCAACACCATGAGAAATATGATGACAATGGAAATGCATTCTGTACGTCCCTGGAGGGTAGTTTTAGCAGAAGCTCTGTGTGTAGAGAAGGCAAATTCATGTGCAGAACAAATGTCCATCACACTCAGAACAAAGCATTGCCTCTCTTATGATGGAAGCTGGCCAAAGCAGGGTCCTACAGGATGATGCCATATCAGGGACTTGGTGTTTGTCTCTGATATTGAAATACCATAGTAGGCACTGTGCAGGGCTGAAGCCAGGTCAGCATTGATGAGTGGAAGTCCATGTTGCTGAGTTACATAACCTCCAACCCCGCCACCATGACCATTTGGTTCATGAGCTTGTTGGGGAACAAGGGGCTAGGGAAAGGGGCTGTTTGGTATCCACAGGATGAGTCCTCTTACACACTTGATTATTAAAATCCTCCTCTGCTAAAGTTACCTTTTGATGAGAAATCACATGGGACAAAGGTATTTTCGTGTTTTTTGCCCATCAGAGAAGTCCATCCACGTACCTCTTCCCAAATTTCCTTGTTGACAATTTTTCAACCATGTTTCTTTCAAGTCCCCAAACATCCAGCCAATTCATTGGCCACAGCTCATGAATCTATAGAGACTCATTTCTTGTCATTTCTCCCTTTAATGCACATCCAGGTGCCCAGTTGACAGTCCTGCCCACTGCTGGAATTTCCCCTCCTGCTGTCCCTCAAGGGTGACCCACTAGAGCTGTTCAATTTTAGGTGGCGCTTGAATCTGCAGATTCATCTGTAATCCAGGCCTGAGCTCAGTCAGCTAGTCAGAGGAAATAGTATGAATGTATATTTGCATATACGTATTTTTATTTAATCTCACTTGTATATAATTAATAGGAAATATAACAAAATCAGTTCTTGAATAGTCACATTGCATCTTAAGAGGTAGCTAAAGCTAGTATATAAATTTAAAACTGTCTATTATCAAAACCCTTAAGTTTCACAAAGTATCATAAGTATCATATCATTTTTCAGTAAGTTCAACACAGCCAATATTTCCTGTACACTGGACTAGGTAGTTTTTATAGTTGAGCATCAGATAGTGTAGTTAGCTTGCCAAATAAGTAGCAGTGACCATGCTATAAGACTTATACACTCTAACTTTAAAAATTTATTTTATTGTTTTTGACAGAGACAGAGACAGACAGAGAAAGAAGGAGACAAAGAGAAGAGGGAGGCCCCAGAGCAGTCTCCATAGTTGTACATCATCAGTTTTCGACATGGTTTCATTCCACACAGGTGGGCGGGGGGTCATGCAGGGCAGGAGCTGGACTGGGGGCCTCCTGCATGGGAGGTATGCTCCCTCGAGCTGGGGGCCAAACTGGGGTCTCCCACATGGGAAGCACACCCCACTTCAGCGTGTGGGTTTGCACAGGCCAGGGCCAGGATTAGATTCTCGGACCCTGAGGTGCAAAGTGAGTGCTGAGCCATCCCAACTTCCCCTATACCCTCTAAATACCAGAGAAACTACAGCAGAGCAAGATACCCACCATATGAGAGGCATGTGGGAACTAGAACTTAAGACAGAAGAACAATTTCACACCTCTCCTTTCATACTCTAAATAAAGAAATAAGCAAGCTGACTAAACAGTCAGCCAAGGGTAAGGACTATTTTCAAATTAGTATTAAACTTGATTTCAACAATAACAACTGTCTATTGAACACCTATTCTCTTCCAGAAACATACTAGGTAGGTTCTGGAAATGTATGACTGAAAATAACTTATCCTGATATCCTACATCAAAGACAAAGCAAACATCTTTATCCTTAAGGGGCTTGCATTCTGAAGGATATAAAAAATAATTACTGACAATACTTACTAAAATTTATTTAAAATATTTCTCTCTCTCTCTCTGTCTCCCTCAACCTTCTCTCTCTCTCTGTACACACACACACACACACACACACACACACGAGGTCAGACCATTAAGTTCTTAAACTCATTCTAGCCTCACTGCTGAACATCAGTATGATCCCCTTCAAAATGCTCTTGTTGGGGAGCTATATACTAATGCCAGAGTCTAATCCACTCCTCAGAGCAACTTTGAAACTTTTTCTGGAATGGCCATCAGAGCTATCAGTGTGTTATCCTTGATGTCCTGAACGTCATCAAAATGTCTTCATTTCAATATTTCCTTTATCTTTGGGTAAAGAAAAAAGTCATTGGAGGCCAGATCAGGTGAGTAGGGAGGGTGTTTCAATACAGTTATTTGTTTACTGGCTAAAAGGTGCATCGTCGTGATGCAAAAGCCATGAGTTGTTGGTGAAAAATTCAGGTTGTTTTTATCTAACATTTTTATGCAGCCTTTTTAGCACATCCAAATAGTCAAATTGGTCCAGTTGATACAAATTTATAATGAACAATCCCTCTGATATCAAAAAAAGGCTACATCATTTTGACTTTTGATTTGGACTGATGGAACATACTTGGTCTGGAGAATTGGCTGACTTCCATTGTGCATTTTGACACTTTGTTAGTGGTGTATTGGTACATCCATGTTTCATTAGCAGTGATATCATGGCCCAAAACATTGTCTTGCCTCTCAAAAAGGTTTTGGCAAGCTTCCACTCTTCTTTTTACTTTTGTTTGTTGGTGAACTCTTTCAGGACCATTTTTGCACAGAGTTTTCTCATGCCAAGATTTTCAGTTAAGATTTTTCTATTTCTCTATTGATGTTTACTTAGCCTGCCATGCTTCTCACAGTCAGCCAAAGATTTTGATGTATATTTTGCAGAGTTTTCACCAGCTCTGCTTGTTTCTGGCCACCCAGTCCTCTCTTCATCAGTGACGCTTTCTCTCCCCTCATAAAAACGTTTAATCTATTTGTACACCGCTGTGTTCTTCATGGTATTATCCCCATAAAGTTAGACTAACATGCCCCGATTTTATTTCCACTATTGCCAAGTTTCACAAGAAATGTAATGTTTGTTCATTGCTCTAATTCAAGCCCTGACATTCTCACAATAGCACACAAAAACACCCAACAACAATAATGAATGCCACTCAGCAAGACACTGAGACACACTGACAAGAGCACAGCTGTGAGACACTGATATACCAAGGTTATGAAACCTTACCAAGTTGTTTGTACAGTGCTGCCAATGTGCAAGGTGGCAAGTTCAGAAACTTAATTATCAGATTATACACACACACACACACACACACACACACACACACACACACGTACTACACATACATATATGAGAGATGTCCAGAAAAAATCCAACCATTGTCCTTATAATGAGAACCTTTATGTGGCTAAATACTTTCTGGACAGCCCTCGTATACACACATATATACACACACACATATTAATCTGCGTAATTGACAAAAATTACTTATATCTTGTTGATAATAATAGAACGGTTACAGTTATTTAAATAACCAGTGTTTATTATGTGCCAGACAATGAGATACACACTTTGTTTTTCATATACTAGACAATAATGCAGACCCTGAGCAAAAAGATACCTACTAGGAAGAACTCCTAGTGACTGAGCTCAAATTAAAGATAAACAAAGAAACAAATGGAAAATAGGGTCGAGCAGCCATTTCTAAACAGGGGCCCGTCATGCAAACCATGTTTTAGGGAGAAGCCTGAACTGAACGGCCAGCCTGTCTGCACTGTGTTCCTGCCATCTGAGCCAGAACTTATACAGGAGGTTCTGGAATTATTTCAACCAATAGGCCTCAGACTTTCCCCCATCCAATCAGAGCTGCAGAGCTTTAGCCCCTTCATCATCTTCACCAGGCAATCAGAGCAACTCCATTCTGACCAATCATCAGGGCTCCTTGATCCAATCAAACTGCAAGCATTTGGAGTTCTCACGTACATGAGGATGGACCAGTCAGGGACCAGAGGAGGGGACTTTTCTTTATAAATAAGTCAGGTCCCTGCTAGCTCGGAAGTGCATGTTTTCTTTTTACCAAAGACTGAAGAATGTGTTTCCCCAGCTGTAGCTGAAACATGGGATTAGTTTTGGCAGAGCAGAGCAGAGCAGGTAGAGCAGAGAAGGTGGAGTAGACCTGAGCAGAGCCGCCTTGCTGTAGGGCCACCTCAGAGCTGCGCTGCTTCGTAGCTGAGCTACAACACTACAGAGCTATTCTCACAGCCATGCTGTATCACAATGCAGTGGTTTGCACTGAATAAAGTTTTCTTCTTCACCACATCCCAAATTGGGGATTACTGTTGGTGTTCAATTGGTGCTAATGACCATTGGTTGACAATAGTTATTAAAAAACCTGTGGTTATAATTATCACCATCAAATGACGAGACAATTGAGATTTAAAGAAATCACGTAACCAATGCTCCCAAACTAGTATAAGGTAGAGGTGGCTTTCTGTTTGAGTCTAAATCTCATGCTCTTAGTCATCAAGTAAAGGCCTTGCAAGAACATAACAAATGAACACTTCAGTTCCTCCTCAGTAAGAACTTTGTGAGTTGACCCCTTGACCTTATTCATCCACAATTTATGTGGTGTAAACAATAAACAGTGTTGGTTTCAATTCCTAATTTCTTTCTTGCCTGGTCATTTGACCTGGGAAAAATGAATTAACCCAGATCATCCTCAATAACTTATCTGTAAGTGGGTTAAATGGTAAATAGCTTATAATATTGATAAGTCTTAGACATTCAAGTGTTTTATAAATTGAAAAGTTGAATCCAAATGCCTTCTTCGCAATGTCAGAAGAGGCTAAATGACAGTTAAAAATAGTAAGTCACAATTCTGAAAATTACGTTAGTATTCTACCTAAGAATTGTTATCACTCCCATTACAAAATATAAAATCAAAAGAAGTCAACACAAGAAAAATCATTAATTCTTGAAAGAATGTGAGGGTAGAGTTAAAAATGTTTATGTGAAAGGCAAGAGGGTGAGCACCTATACAGACTAGCTGAGCTGTGTTAGCCACTTGTTAATTTCTACAGGCCTCAAGTTCCTCCTTGGTGGAACGATGTGGTTGTCCTGAATAAGTTCCAAGTGCCCTTACAGGCTTCACATTCCATCAGTTGAGACCATCTGGATCCTTGGGCTGTGACCACTGCCTTCCATTTCACTCTGACCAGACTGGAGAAACTTGCAAAATTTTTCTCCTAATTGATCTAGGTGCATTTTAACCACAGAATCTCTAATGGTAGTATGCCTCTCTTGCTTTTCTGAATTGAATTGACCTCTCAGCTTTCTCAAACGTATCTTTCATTGACTTCAGTACCAACCACTTAATACCTGGAAATTAATGAAGGGAATTTGAGTTTGAATTTCCCTGGTGTTATTGGTGTATGGAAAATCTTGTTACTTAAATCTCGCTTTTATGTGTTACATTGTAATTTTTAAGAGATCATCATAGTAATCTATTTCTAACTTTCTCTGAAAATCCAACTGCATTTATTTCTTAAATTGCTAATAACCTTCCCCAGTCAGACAAATTATCAAGTATATGGGCTATAGTTGAACATAAACTCATTTTATCTGATGAAGGCAAGAAAATAACAAAGATTTCCACTTTGCGAGTAAAACTGCCAGGGTGAATTACTTGGAATGCAGTTTAACATGATGAAATGTCATAAATTATACTGAAGATTTATTTGTGTGGGTATTCAGCTCTCTGTGCTTTTATTGATAAAGCAGCAAGACCTCTCTCCCCACCCCTTTTCTTTTTTAAACAGGGTCTAACAATTCTATTACCCTGGAAAAGAATTTGACTCCTGTTAGCTGACTACAGCAAAAATATTGTATTGTGTTATGCTAATTTTAGCAGAAAAAATTACACCCTCTGAGAAGGTCTGCTTGGTACTTCAGCATAATGCCACCTGCCTTGTGTCCTTTTGGTCCCTCCTGTAAGAGTAGCTCAAGAGAAGAAGTTGTTCCACTCAAGTTAAAAACAGGAACTAAGGTGAAAGCAAAATGTTCTTAGATACAACACAAGAAATGTACTGCTTCATAAAGAAGCCTTTTCAAACAAAAGTCTGGCAGAGCTCTGGAATCCGAACAGAAGGTAACACAGAGTTCTACCAGGCTGCACTTGAAGCTCGCAAAGTATGCTGGATGAGTCCCCACACACTTCTCCCCAACTGGGCATGCGTTTTGGCAGTCAGTCTTCTGCTTAGGTTCTGCTATTTGATTTTCAAGAACTTGCTAGAGTATGCCAAAGTTAAGGGGGAAAAAAATCCAGGTTTTTTATTTCCATATGTCTGAGGACAGGCTTCACGAGTAACCGGCTGCATTCTGAGAGACCTGTTCGAAAGCCTGGATGGAATCAGAGAGGAAGGGGCCTCGTTCCCTCTGCATTAGTCACTCTGTAAAAGATTAATCCAAACGAGCTACTTTTATAGGCAGGCACACCCAGGCTTTGCATTACATACTGACAATTTCTCAATATTTAGGCCAAAATATGTACACTCAGATGCTAATAGATATCGTCTTTCCAGAAACCATTAACCACAGTATTAACTGTAATAACTTAGTGAGGTTAAGGAATGAGGCCAAGTTGGGGGTTGTTCGTGTTGCTGGGGAAGTAGTTTATTCAAAGTCGAGTAGAAGAACACACTGACGGAACTTACATTCTAAAAACAGAACGTGGAGAAAACTCAATCTGCTATCTTTTGGTGTCATCTGTTTCACACTGCCATCCCCTCTTCTGTGTCTTCGCTAGGTCAGTTTTCAGCAGGTAGTGCTGCTGGCTTAATTGGTTTCATCCATTAATGGGAGCCACCGTGATGGAATTTGAAGTTTTGTGCTCAAGAAATCAGCATGGAGACAGGACTTCCTGATACATTTGCCAGACCCTGAGAGGGACAACCACACACAGACAGCTACACTGACCGGTTGTAGCAGTTCACTACCTTTGTACCACAACACAACTCCACACTGCTGGGAGCCAGTGGAGAAGCCTGTTACTGCCACTACATTTCCAGGAGTTAAGAGTCTAGCCTAGCCATCCTTGTTCCAATGCTGTTCTGCAATTCAATTCTATTTATATTCCATGACTGGTTTGCCTCATGAAAAAGGTTTTTTAAATCTTATTTTTCTCTCCTATCTCTTGGGACTTTCATGGAGACTGAGAAAACAAAAAGGTAAAGAAACCAGAAGAGATAAAAAAATTGAGATAAAACAAAGAGGGACAGAAGCAGAGAGAAGCATAAATCAAGTCAGTGATAGGAATTCAATTTGAACTTAATGAATTTAAGAATAAGTGTTAATTTTATTAAGCTATATGGATAATCACATGTATATCACCGTGCTAAGTGATGTCAACCTAATAAGCAGATCATGTCACTTGTATCTTAAAAGACTTACATTTTAGTAGGGGAAACTGATCAATAGCATCTGCTAACATTATTTTTGTCATTTGTGCCAAGCTTTGAGTAACACATATATAGGCTGTATCATTTTTAATCTTCTCTATACTGTGTGATTAAGGACTATTATTATTCCTTGGTGGATTAGGAATCTTAGGCTCAGAAAAATTAAAAAACTTGCCCAAGAACACACAACCAATAAAGAGGCAATCCAAGAATCAAGCATAGATCTTCTAAACTCAGGAATTATGTTCTTTAAGATTATAATATAGTGGCTCACTGAGAATACCATGAATATTATAAGCAAATTAGCATAAAGACTAAACCAGAGGTAGGAAAAAGTTATTTGGGAGAACAAAGGAAAGGATAATTAATTTTCATTAGGAAGTTACTTGTGGATCCATGGCGGTTTCAATGCCTTCAAGATGTTACCAAGAGTTTAGAAGGTCAGTTTAAGGTTTTTGGGCCCTATTTCGGGAAAGAAGATGGTCTCTTGCCTTTCTGATTCAGGGCAAAAGCCTCAGGATCTGTGAACATAATACTCAGCACACTTTTCTTTGTGTGGGAAGAAGAGAGTGATAGATTTATACCTGCATCTGAGGTGCACAACCTCTAATATCAAAGGACAAGAACCAAAAAAACGTGGTGCTAGAACCACAAGAATTTGCAGAAGCAGGAAAGTAGCCAGTGGGTGGGTACATAGTCTTCCTTTCTCCGTGAGAAAGTAAATTCCATGAGGTCTGGGACATTCTCTACCTTGTATATTTGCTGAAGTGTCAGCAACAACTAAAGTAGTGCTCTTTTCATGTTACAAAATAAGGTAGTGAGTTTAAGAAACTCTTGTGCAGGGGAAGCTGGGATGGCTCAGTGGGTTGAGTGCTCATTTTGCAGCCCCAGGGATAGAGGATTGAATCCTGGCCCAGCCCTTGCAGACTCATGCTGAACTGGGGTGTGCTTCCCATGCAGGAGACCCCCAGTTTGGTTCTCACCCCCTGGTTCTCACCCCCTGGTTTGGCCCCTGGCTAGAGGGGACATGCCTCCCATGTGGGAGACCCCCAGTCCAGTTCCTGCCTTACGCAGCCCCTGCCCAACCGTGTGGAACAAAACCATTTTGAAAACTGATGATGTGCAACTTTGGAGACTGCTCTGGACTCTCCGCCCTCTGTCTCTGTCAAAAACAATAAAAGAAATCTTAAAAAAAGAAAGAAAGAAACTCTTGTGTAGTAAGAGAAAGCTGGCCCTCATGATAGATTCTACCAAGTAGCACCATCCAATTCTTTGCTCACCCTTCCATTTTCCATGTCAGACCTTTTTTCTGGGTTTATGTTTTTGACTTGAAGTATAACCTTCAATCATTCCTTCACTGAGATTCTACTTATGGTAAACTTTGAAGAATATATTACTTTATGACCATTCTTCAATAATAGTTAGTATACCATATATGTGTATAATAGTCTGGTTTCTTATTTGATGTTTGACTGTAGACCCCTTTCAAACCTTACCACTTGCCTATCTTCTTAAGCTACACATCTCAGAATGGTGATAAGAAAGCCAGGGTGTTTCCATTTTTAGAGCAAACAGGAAGTTCAAACCACAAAAACCCTGATCCATGTGAGAGAACCCTCATGCCATATCCATCCCTTAATTGCCATAAATTCCAAACTATTTGCCCCTCCTTGATCTCAAGCCATAGATTGAACCTGCCTCAGAACCTGCCCTCTCCCCAGAAAGCTTCATTACTCATGAAAGCTTCAGTGAGTAATAAAACTTTCTGTGTTGTCTTGGTAGTATATGTGTGAAATTATTAGTTTCAACATTTGAACCAAATTTTGGGTGATGGCAGATCCATCCCACCTTGGAGGAGTGACTACAAGAATTAGTGCAGTGAGCAAGGTATCTAGGCAATGCCTGCAGCACGAGAAGTCTTTTGTCTCTTGCTTTGGCCTGATAATCACCACTGCTGCCTGTTGACTAGCATATTCTTTAAACTGTGTTGCTGCCTCTTAGAAAGTTTGTGCTTTAAACTGTGCTTCTTTGTACTGAATTTGCTGAGTGCACTGATCTTAAGTTGAAAGGTTTGGTAATTAACATTTATGAAAAGGCATATGGGATCAGGGCCCTCCGTAAAGTAGCCCTGGGTTTGGTGCTTGACAGGGATTGAATGTGTGTCAGATTGGATCGTTTGCCTTTGTTTTAACATAAGCCATGCCCTATGCTAGGATAAGGGGAACTACTCTTACCTTCTGACTATTGGTTTTGTGTCTCAACCAAGTATTGGTTTGTACCCAGAGAGCTCTCAGGGGAAAGACAGAGGGATAACTTATGCAATACACAGGCCCATTGGGTGGTCATTCATATGGAGGAGAAATATTCACCATGCAGCATACTGAGGTCCATACACCTAAAAACAGATTTCTCACTAAGACCCCACCAAATGCCCTTGTTGCTGCTGCTGCTGCTGCTGCTGCTCCTAACTATGCCTCTGTCACCAAAAATGATCCTGGTACTCAGGATTGTAGGGATAACACCCATGTCACCCCTGTGGCACAGCCAAGTAGTTAATTCAATCACTGCCCTGGGAGAGGACCCAAACACTGATGATACTAATATTAAACTCTGGAGGAAGAAACTTATAAGTATAAGCAAGGTGGAAATGACCTCTTGAAAGTATCCAGTAACCACAAAAACAATCAACAAACAAATACCCTGAATTTTAGGAGCCCTGATTATAGAGCAAGGAACAAAAAAAGACTGACAAACTTTTGTATATAGACTCAATTGGAAATTCAACTTTACTAAAAATAATAGTACAAAAAGGCAAAAGGATGTTGATTCATTTTTGTGCCTCTATAACATAGGTTCTGAACTAACTTAAACATCTATTGAAATATATCAACGGGTAGAATTTCATGGCCTTAATACTGGGTCTCAAAATATAGTTATACTTGGTGGGTCCACTAAATTTAAATGAAGTATCACCTTTAATCTTAAGAGAGTTTTTGAACATAAAGTAGAAGCCAAACAGGTATGACACATCTTAATCAATGGAATTATTGCTTTCCTTATATCTCCCGTAGTCATTCACACAATGCCCTAAGATTCCCATAATACTGACTGGTAGTCTGATGCAATGATAAATACATTAAAATTAAATTAAGTCTTTGACACATACAATTGGCTTGACAAAAAGACCTGATGGATATCTGCACCACCCTGCCTGAAGATAAAATAGATAACACGCCCAGTGTAAATTAAATAGGACTTTGAAGGATTGAAATCTATCACATAAGACCTATTTAGAAAAGGGACGGTTCTCTCTACTGTTTTTCTATATAAAAATTCAATCTGGCCAGTTTTCAACCTTGAAAGAATGAATAGTAAGTATCTCATTATGACTTACTGAGACTGTAATGCCGTGGTCTTATTTAATATTGTTGAAATTACTGGCTTCATACAATCAGCAACTGGTAAGTACTATTCAGTCACGGATTCAGCTGAATTTGTTCTATGCCTATTTCAACATCCTCTAAGTCAGTTTTCCTTCACTTTCAAAGGGACACAAAATACCTTTACCTGGTTATGTACCCTCCTTTGTTGGTGGCAGAAAATTCAAACCATACAAACCCTAGATCATACAAGGAAACCTTGATTTTAGCCCTTTAACTTAACCATCCTAAGCAGTCTCTTTTCTATACTCTCTCAAGCCCCTCCCAGAACAGCTTAGGGGTCTGTTCTCCTCATAAAGCCTCACTCTGTGATTAATGAAACTTTCTGTATCTTCTTGGTGCTGTGTGGCATCATCAGTCATCATATCTGAGCTAAATTTTGGTTGAAGAGTCCATCTATCTACACACACGATTACAGCAGCATACAGTTTTAGTTGATGGCTAGTTGATTTCAACATATTAAAAGTATTGTTCCACTTTCCTTTGATTTTTTAGTATTGTTATTGGTAATTTGTTGTTTGTATAATTTTATCTTTCAAAGTTTTTTTTTTCTTTCTTTCTTTTGGCTGCTTTTAGAAGCTTATAAAAGTTCTGGTGTTCTGCAGATTCCCAGTGATGTGTCTAGGTGTAGATTCAATTGTATTTACCATGTTTGAATTTATTTGTACTTTCTGAATCTGATAATTCATATTCATATAAATTTTGGAACACTTCCTTAATTATTTAAATATTATCTCTTATCCATTCCTTCTGTTCTCTTCTTCTGGACTCTTAGAATATGTGTTTGACTTTTCTATGTTATCCTTTATGTCTCTTAAACTCTCTCACACATCTCACTTTATCTTTATATGCTACATTATAAGAGTAATTTCCAGAGATCTGTCTTCCTGTTTTCCAATTTTCTCTCTATCTAGATCTAATCTTTTGTTTAAATAGCTCATGAGTTTTATATTTTCAATGACTATATTTAAAAATTATATATGTTCTACTTCATTCCAATAACTGACTAGTATTTTTATAGTATCTTATTCTTGTACCATGTTCACACTGCCTTTTAAAGTATTTAGTCATTTTAAGCATAATTATCTTATAGTTTCTAAACTTCTTATGTGTTTAGAGCATTATCTTAGGTATATAACCCTCTGTTTTCTGTGTGTGATCATTTTTGTTTATGGTGATTAGTTTTCTAGTGTTTTTTGTAAATTCTGAATTGTGAGCTCATTTGGAATAGAGGTTTATCTCTGAGAATCATATTTAGCCTGTTGAGGATCTATTATTTCATAAATGTTTTATGGTTGCTTATATATAACATCACAATTTAGGCTTCTGAATGTAAATTTCTTAGTTTGAGGGAGTCCTTGCTCATATCAATAGTATAAACTTATTTTATTTTTATTTTTTTAAAGATTTATTTTATTGGTTTTTTTGAAAGAGGCAGAGAGATACAGAGAGAAGGGGGAGGACCCATAGCAGTCTCCGTAGTTGTACGTCATCAGTTTTTGACATGCTTTCCTTCCACACAGGTGGGTGAGGTCCATGCAGGGTGGGAACTGGGCCAGGGGCCTCCCACATGGGAAGAACAACCCACTGAGCCAGTGGCTGAACAGGCATGGGTGAGAACCAAACTGGGGGACTCCTGCATGAGAAGCACTACCCAGCTCCGCATATGGGTCTGCATAGACGGGGGCCAGGATTCAGTTCTCAGTCCCCGGGGCTGCAAAATAAGTTCATAACCTGCTGAGCAAACCCAGCTTCCCCAATAACATAAATTAAAATCACACATGCCTAACATAAATAATGAGGTATAAATTCTCAAGAGTGTGGATTTCTTCGCACTTAAGAGTTTATTTTTATGCAGAAAAGCATTGTTGTCATTTTCATATACAAGTGGGTAGGGTTTTTTAATTTATGCTATCGGGTTCCAGATTTATAAATGGGGTTGCAGTTATAATTTTTTCTCTAATTAGGACTTCTAGGCATTGCCTTTATTGTTTCTTTGCTGAGACTGGTAATCCCTTCTTACTATCTCTGAAGTCGCAGCTCTAGTTTATTGTACTGTTTATCAAGTTCCTATATAATTTTGAACCATGTGGTTTTTCTCTGACTTTCTTGTGAGTTAGCCTATGCATTTAAAAGTGTATCTTGTTTTGTTTTTGTTTTACTAAAATTCCTATGGGTTTCATTGCTGGGAGAATTTTCAAGCTATCTAGTCTGTCATTGCTTAGAAATGGAAGTCCTCTCAAAATAACTTTCTCCCTTTGTTCTCCAGTATGTGCTAATGTACTTTGAATCTGAAGAGCATGAGAATGTGGAACATGCAAAATTTCACAGGGGTCTGAATCGATTTGGGGTAAATAAAGGAGTGGTATTTCTATATTTTACCTTACACCTTTATGCCACACATTTGTCTGATGTGAGATGAAGAGTGACTGTGTTGTATTGGTCTATGTGCATATTTATTCATAAATGCATATTTATTTATGTACATAAATGGATACATATACAGACATAGATATTTCACTTTAGAAATCATTGCTTGTCAGCTTCTGATTCTGTCTTACCCAGTTGCGTGTTTTAATTACTTCTCCTGAAGGGGACACTCATCAGCGTTCCCAAAGCAGTCTAGATTGAGATCAGGTAATATTTCTTTATCTCACAGCCCCAATTCCATGGAATCTGATCATTCTATCTCTAACCACTATGCTCCTATACATTGTGTACCACTAATTAGACCAAGATCCCAGGGCCTCTATAATGACCACTGAGCTCCTGAGTCAATTTTTTTCATGAAGTATCCTAGTTCCTTGACTGAGATTTTTTTTTTTTTTAAATGAATTTCTGCCCATGTCTTGAAAATTTCTATTCTGAAAAGACCTAACCATAAGTGTGATTCTGCTCCATTTTATTCTGGCCAATGTCTCAACTGGGACAGAATACCTGCCTCAATTGCCGATATGATGATAGAGGTAATACAACCATCATCAAACTCTTGAAGAACTTTCCCCAAGTGTACCTCACCTTGGATTCTCAATCTGTGTGAGTTGCCCATTGACCTAGGGCCTTGGGACCTCCTCTTGGAAAACCTGATATGTCATATATTCTCAGTTGTTTGTGGCAGCCATGTTCTTTAGACACCCCGCCTTGCATATTTTTTCCTGTTCATGAGAGATATCATTAATGCTTACAACCAAACTTCTAGATAAGTTATTATCAACTATTTACAAACTCCAACAATTAAGTTTGTGAACTCACCTAGAAAAAGTGTTGCATACCTCATCGCAGAATATTTCTATGATCACCTTCAAAGTACTTTCCTTGGGAAGCTATGCACCAATATTAGCACCTAGTCCACCCCTCAAAGCAATTTTTGAAATGGCCATAGAGCTTTTGCTGTATTACCCTTGATGTCCTGAATGTTATCAAGATGTCTTCCTTTTGGTATTTCCTTTATCCCATAAGCGAAGTTCTTGTCTCCCATGCTAGAGGCCCTTGGTTTGATTCCTGCCCTGTGTGGCCCCACATCCACCTGTGTGGAATGACACTATGTTGAAAACTAATGATATACACATGTGGAGACTGCTCTGGACTCTCCCCCTTCTCTCTGTTTCTCTAGTCTGTCTGTCTGGCTCTCTGTCAAAAAAATAAAATAAATTAAAAAACAATACATATTTCCTTTATCTTTGAGTAAAGAAAAAAGTCATGTGGCCTAGATCAGGTGAGTACAGAGGGTGTTTCAATACAGTCATTTATTTACTGGCTTAAAACTCCCTTGCAGACAGCGCCCTGTGAGCTGGTGCATTGTCGTGATGCAAAAGCCATGAGTTGTTGGTGAAAAGTTTCATCTAACTTTGTTATGCAGCCTTTTCAGCACTTGCAAATAGTCAACTTGTTATACTGTCCAGTTGGTAGAAATTCATAATGAACAATCCATCTGATATCAAAAAAGGTGAGCAACATCGTTTTGACTTTTGATTTGGACTAACAGACTGTTTTTGGTAGTGGAGAATTGGCTGACTTCCATTGTGCACTTTGATGCTGTGTTTCAGGGTTGTATTGGTACACCCATGTTTCACTAGCAGTGATAACATGGCCCAAAACATTGTCTTGCCTCTTGAAATGGTTTTGGCAAACTTCAACTCTCCTTTGCTATTGTTCATTAGTGTGTTCCTTCAGGACCATTTTTGCACAGAGTTTTCTCATGCCAAGATTATCATTTAAGATTTTTCTATTTCTCTATTTATGTTTAATTGGTCTGCTATGCTTCCCACAGTCAGCTCATGATTTAGACACACAATTAGATGAATTTTTGAAATGCTTTTGTCAGTTCTGCTTGTTACTGGTACCTTGACCTCTCTTCATCAGTGACATTTTCTCTCCCATCAGGCAAACCTTTAATCCATCTGTACACTGCTGTTCCCTTCATGGCATTATCCCCATAAACTAGGACTAACATGTTCCTGATTTCACTTCCACTCTTGCCAAGTTTAACAAGAAATGTAATGTTTGTTCATTGCTATTATTCAAGCTCTGACATTCTCCATGATGGCTCACAAAAACATGCAACAACAATAATGAATGCCATTCAGCAAGACACTGTCACATATCAACAAGAACACAGCTGAGACAGTGATATACCAAAGTACTGAGACCTTACCTAGTTGTTTGTACGGTGCTGCCATGTAAGCGCATGATGGTGAGTTCATGAGCTTAATTGTCACACCTTGCATATAAGGCAAATAAATATTTTAATCCCTATGATTCATAAATAAATATTTATATTGTTTTCATTTTATGTGCAAAACACATAAAATAGAAGAAGAACTACCAAACTATCATCTAGGCTAATAATTTTGATGTTTATTTATAAGCTTGGTTTAGTTACCAAGCATTAAAATAGAGAAAAGACCTCCTTTATTTCCAAATTTTATTTTTATATTTACTTTGTATGATTTTTCTTATTACGAGTACTCAATTCCTATTCTCTCACCAGTAAGCTCAAAGTAGCTATGCAAATGCTACAATACAAATTGGCCACTTGATATATACAATCAAAACATAGATATTCTCAATATTTTAGTTATAGGACAAAACCCTTATTTCAGTCCTCTGTGAGTGTGCTACAAGGTGAAAGAAAAAAAAAACAAAAAACTCATAAATTAGTGGGTGAGGGAATAGGCCCAATTAGAATAAGAACACGGTGCCAGCAGGGTTTTAAAAAGAATAAGGGATGAGTTGTGAGAGGACAGAGGGATGAAAACAAAATTGGAAGGAAATGAAGAAGCAGCTAGTCCAAGAAAGAGAAGACATGGTCTGCAAAAAAACCTGAAAAGGATGGGGAAACATCTTTAATTACCAAGACAAAGAAACTGGGCAAACTCTGTTTAAAAGGTAGAAAAGAACAAAGTCCTGCTGTAGAGAATGGGGCCCTTTTGGAGGGGTTTTTTTTCCGGGGGGTGGGGGGGCGGGGGGAGGGGAGAGTGGTATTTGGAAGTAGAATTTGGTGGAGTCCTTTGGCAGACATTTATTCAACTGAATCTTGTAAAATTTATTTCTGGAATTTAGAGTTGGAAAGTTGGATGTGACAGAATATTTAAGTTAAAAAAAATCTATGTAAAATATACCAATAACAAAAATATGAAGTCAAGTCTTATATAACTTTTAAAACATTAATCTTATTTTCCCTCAGGAAATGATTATAATTCCATCCATAACCAAAAGAAAGATTAATTTGAAATTTTAAAAAACCTTCACATACTCAAATTACTCTTAATAATTTGGAGATAGAATGTGTTTTGTGGGAATCAGAAATAAAATATATAAAAGGGTGCTATCAAGGAGAAAGCCAGCTGAAGCTTGTTTTTAAAAAAGTCTTAATATCTAAGCAGCCCACATAAAAGAAGCATGGATCTTAACATATTTATCATATTCAAACACATTAACCACGTTCAATGCATTTTATATATATCACCATATATATATACTTCATAACTGTAATCAGAAAAACTTTGCTAATTTTCACTTTCCTAATCTGTAAATCTCTAGTTCTCACAAAGAACCCTGCAGTCTCCCCATACTTCTCAGCAAAGATTTAATAGCTGAGAGTTCTATCATGTTCTCATATTACTAAGACTTCATTATTTTTATATGCCATGCTACAAGACACTTACTAATATACTATTAAGTATTATCATAAATAATTAAAACGCAACTACTCTTGACAAAATGAAAGAATAAAATGTATTCTGTGTTGCAGTCAACTTGTGTCTATATTGGCCAGAGTAAGCTCAGCACATATTTTAAAAATAGAAAATCATTACCAATATAACCTTGCTTGGACTATGGTGGGCCTACCTCTCATTAGTGTGAGTTAGTGAGGTCTTTTTCTGGCTCTTATCTTCCAATTAAATCATATAGTTATTATATCATTATCACTGTTAAATTGAAAAATTTTGACTATCAGTAAAGCTTTATCTTTGTGCCAACCTTCTCCACATAGCCATGTTTTTTTATTCCTACCAGATTTGATATGTCCAACACTTTTTTATTATGTTCTTTCTTGACCCACAAACTCTGAGGTAAGAATTTAATGTCCTATTGGGGAAGCTGGGATGACTCAGCAGGTTGAGTGCTCACTTTGCAGCCCTGGGCGCAAGGATCAAATCCCAGCCCCGATCCAGGTGGGCCCATATGCTGAACTGGGGTGTGTCCCCAGTTCGGTTCTTGCCAGGGCCTATGAGGGAGGCTCCCAGCCCCGTTCCTGCCCTGCACAGCCCTGTGCCCACCTGTGGAGTGAAACTATATGGAAAACTAATGCTGTCAACTATGGAGACTGCTCTGGGCCCTCCCCCTTCTCTCTGTCTCTCTCTGTCAAAAAACAATGAAAATAAATCTTAAAAAAAAATGAATTTAATGTCCTATTAATTGGTCAACATGTATTCAAAGACTTATTTTTATTGGTTTTTGACAGACAGAGAGACAGACAGAGAGAGACAGAGAGAAGGGGGGTGGCCCAGAGCAGTCTCCATAGTTGACAGCATTAGTCTTCCATATAGTTTCACTCCACAGGTGGGTGTGGGGCTGCGCAAGGCAGGACTGGGCTGGGGGCTCTCACATAGGCCCTGGCAAGAACTGAACTGGGGGTACACCCCAGTTCAGCATATGGGTCCGCATGGGCCGGAGCCGGGATTTGATCCCTGGTCTCCAGGGCTGCAAAGTGAGCGCTTAATCCGCTGAGCCATCCCAGCTTCCCCTCAACATGTATTTAGAAGCGCATACTGTATGAATAATGTTCAGGATATATAAGTGTAAGTAATAGTTTTTGCCTTTAAAAATTTTACAATATAATTTGGGAAATAAGATTAGCATTAAAAAAAAAAAGAAGAAGAGTGACAGGTATCAGAGCACATATCAAGTTTCAAATTTTGTGGTCCTTGAATAGATATTTCTCCCATGAAAACATACAAATGGCCAACAAACATATAAGAAATGTTCAACTTCACTAGCTACTAGAAAAATGCAAATTAAAATCATGAGATATCACCTCACACCTGTGAGAATGGCTATAATCAACAACACAAGGAATAAGAAGTGCTAAAGAGGTTGTGAAAGAAAAAGGAACCCTCACACACTGCTGGTGGGAATTCAGATTGGTGCAATTGCTATGGAAGGCAGTATGAAAGTTTGCCAAAAAATTAAAAATAGAGTTACCATTCAACCCAGTAATGTTCGTCCTGAGCCTCTACCCCACAAAAATATATGTACCCCAATGTTCATCACAGCACTATTCATGGTGGCCAAGCCATAGAAACAGCCAAAGTGTTCTTTGATAGACAACTAAATAAAGATGTGGTACATTTACACAATGGAATATTACTAAGCCATTAGAAAAGATGAAATACCGCCATTTATGACAACATAGATAGACCTTGAGAACATCATGCAAATCAAAATAAGACAGATAGGAAATAAAAAGAAAACAAGAACCATATGGCTTCACTCATATGTAGAACATAAAAGGGAAAGCAAAAATGAAAGCAACTCATATGTGGAAAATAAAACAAAAAGCAACAAAAACTCATGGATACAGTCAAGTGTTCAGTGGTTACCTGAAGGTGGGGGTTGGGGTGGGGTGGGGGGAGAGGGAAGGGGACTCAAATATATGGTGATGTAAAGAGAGTAGATTCTGGGTGGTAAACACGTAATGAAATACACAGATAATATGTCATGAAATTTTACACTTGGAATCTATGTAATTTTTACTAATCAGTGTCACCCTAATAAATTTAACAATTAAAAAAAAATTGTGTGGTCTTTATTACTGAAGCTACATGGTCAATGATGCTGAATCCAGAAAAACTTCCCAGATTCTGTGAGCATGGATTAAGTGTCAGTCATGTGGGCTCTACTAACATCCTGCATTTATTCTGTCAAAGTTCCTCATTTACATAGCAATGCTTGTATCCATGTAATGTAATGTAAAACTCTCAACAGACCCCACGTATCTTGAGGTCAAGGGCTGAATCTTGTTCACAGCACAGTTTCCCCCTTCACATGGAGACCTAGGCACAGAAAGCGTTGGGAAGCATAGGGTATGATAAGGTTAGAGACAGGTGCGGCTGAACCACACAAGGCCTTCTCTGTGGCCCTGGTATAGAGTTTTGGCCTTCAGTCTCAGAGCAGTGAAAACCTAGGAAAGGCTTTGAAGCCAGGAGAATAACCTGAGCAGATTCCAACTTTAAAAAGAGCCCTCCATCCACGATGTATTAGAGTAGAGTAAAAATGAACGCAGGGAGCTCAGATAATTGGAAATAAACATTTAGTTAAGTGAAGAGGGGCAGCCAAAATTAACATGTGTTTGTGGTGTGATTTACCCAAATTTGGGTAATAGCCAGGTTTTCTTGGCCAGTAACGTGGAAGTACCGTTATTTCTCTATTGTTATGAACCACCTCATTATTTCTGAAGGCAAATAACTTAAATTACACTACTATCACTTTTGATAATCTTTAATAGTCTGAAGAATTTTATGTTAATATTTGTTTATAGTTATTGAATACATAAATATATTTTAAAAGTTTTACTTACCCTCCCAACAGGTGGCTTTGCTAGGATTTTAAATGAAACATTTTGCACTCTAAATCTACTATTCGTTGCTACTCTTGCTAGATGTGCAGAGCAAACTAATATTTAATTATTTTTTAAATTGTTATTAAAAATCTTTAGAATGTAGCTAACATACAATATTATATTAGTTTCAGGGGTATACCACAGTTATTCAACATTTACATACCTAAAGAAGTGATCATCATGATAAATCCTGCAACCATCTGTCACTGCACCACACTGTCACAATATTATTGACCAAATACCCTATGCTGTATATTACATTCCATGAATTACTTGTTTTATACCTAAAATTTTGGACCATTTATCCCCTTTCATATTTCCCCCCTTTTTACTTTTTCAATTACAGTGAACATTTAATATTATTTTATATATTTTTCAGGTGTACAGCATAGTGGCTGCACATTTACATAATTTAACAAGTAATCCCCCTGACTAGTCTAGTACCCACCTGGCACCATACATAGTTATTACCATATTACTGACTACATTCCCTGTGCTTTATTTTACATCCCCATGATGATTTTGTACTACTGATCTGTGCTTCTTAGTCTTTTCACCTTTTTACCTTGTTCTCTAACACCCTCCCATCTATCACCCCAGCAAATCTAAACCCGTCCATCTAACACCATACATAGCTATTGCAATATTGACTATACTCCTTGTGTTATACCCTACATCTCCATAACCACTTTGTAATAACCAATTTGTACTTCTCACTCCCCTATGTTTTTTTAAATTATTGTTTGAGAGAAGGAGAGGGGGAGAGAGAGAGAGAGAGAGAGAGAGAGAGAGAGAGAGAGAGAGAGAAAGGGCCTAGACCAGTCTCCATAGTTGTACTTCGTTAGTTGTGACAGGTGAATATGGGACCACATGAGGTAATAACCAAACTGGGGGCCTCCAGCACGGGAGGCAAGACCCATTGCCACCATGCCACCCTGGCAGTTACCAGCTGCGCCACAGTTCAGCATATGGGTTTACATGGGTCAGGGCCAGGAATCGAACCCTGGACCTCATGATTGTGAAACAAGTACTCGACCACTGAGCTATCTTGGCATCTCCTTCCTCTCTTATTTTTACCCTCACCTTAACCCTCTCCCATCTGGCTACCATCAAAATGTGTTCTGTATCTATGAATTTCTGTTTTGTTTATTTTATTCTTTAGTTTCCATTGATAAGTGGAATCACATTGCATCTGTCTTTTTCTGTCTGACATACCCCACTCAGCACAATATCGTCCAGGTCCATCCAAATCAGCACAGATGGCAAGAATCTATTTTCTTCCATGTTTGAGTAATATTGCATTTTATATATGTACCACCTCCTCTTTATTCATTCTTCCATTGATACCTCCTCGTCTTGGCCATTGTGAACAATGGTACAATAAACATGTGGATGCACAAAGTAGAGTTTTGGTTTTCTTCAAATAACTATCCAAAAGTGCGATTACTGGGTACTTCTTTGTCTCTTGTTACTTCTATAGTCAATATCTTAAAGTCTGTTTTTTCTGGGGTAAGCATTGCTACCCCAGCTTTTTGTTGTTTTTATTAGTGTTTTTATGAAATTTTTTTTTCATCCATATACTTTCCATCTGTGTGTCTTTCGATTTGAAGTGACTCTCTTGTAGACAGCATCTGTTTTATTTTCTTATCTGTTCATCCCTCCTATGTCTTTTTATTGGCATATTTAATTCATTTACATTGAAAGTAATTGACAGATATGCAACTATTTCCATTTTATTATTCATAATATTGATTTTTTTCTTTCTGTCTTAAAGAAGTTCCTCTAACATTCCTTGTAATACTGGTTTAGTGATGATGAACTCCCTTATATATTTTTTGTCTGGAAGTGCTTTCTTTATCTGTCTTCAATTTTAATTGACAGCCTTGCTAAGTAGAGTACCCTTGGGTGTAGGTTTTTGCTTTTTATTTTGAATATTTTATGCCAATCTCTCTGGCCTCCAAAGTGTTTTGTTGAGAAATCAGATGACAATCTAATGTGAGCTTTCTTAAAAGTTACTAGTTGCCTTTCTCTTACTGCTTTTAGGATTCTCTGTCTATAACCTTTGCCATTTTAATTATAATGTGTCTTGATGTGGACCTTTTTGTGTTCATCTTATTTGGAACTCTCTATGCCTCCTGAATTTATATGTCTATTTTCTTCACCAGGTTAGGAAACTTTTCAGTCATTATTTCTTCAAATAGGTCTCAATCCTTTGCTTTCTATCTTCTCCTTTTGGTACCCCTATGATTTGAATGTTGTTATGTTTGATATTGTCCCAGAAGTCTCTTAAACTATCCTCAGATTTTTGGAGTCCTTTTTATTTCTGCTGTTCTAATTATGTGTTTTCTGCTACCTTACCTTACATATGACTGATTCAATTCTCTGTTTCATCTAATCTGATTCCTTCTGCTATATTCTTTATTTGCATTTTGTATTCTTCAGTTTTGACTGGTTCTTTTTTATGGTTTATATGCCCATTTTTATGTTTACCAACTCTTCATTGAAGTTTGCACTAAGTTCTTTGAGCATCCTTATAACCATTGTTTTAAACTCTGTATCTGATAGGTTGCTTGCCTCTCCTTTGTTTAATTCTTCTTATGGAGTTTTCTCCTGCTGTTTCATTTGGGATGCATTTCTTTGTTTCCTCATTTTGGCTGCCTCTCTGTATTTGTTTCTATGTATTATGTAGATCTTCTATGTCTCCCAGTCTAGGCTGAATGATCTTATGTCATATGTACCTTGTGAGGCCTTGGCACAGTCTCCTGGTCACCTGTTCTGGGTGCTCCAGCAGTGTCCCTTGTGTTGTTTGTGTGCCTTCCTGTTGTAGTTGAGCCTTGATTACTGTTGGCACTTCCATGGGTGGATGCAAGTAACTCTCCATCTAACTGGTTGTGGAGTTTGGCCACATCTGTAGCTTACAAGATGCTGTGTAGGGGGCTTACCCCACTGAATGAGTTTAGCCCCAGTGGGCTCTGGTGCCTATTGAGACTGCCCTTTGTGCTGCTTATGAGGCTACTTGGGTGGTGTTCTGATGTGGTCTGAAGCCAACCTCCAAATATGTTGGTTCTGGGGCCACATGAGAGGGGCTTTGGTGCAGGCCCAGGTAACCCACTCCTGTGAGTGGCTGGGGACTATTTGGTAGGATCTACAAAATGATCCATGGTTGATCTATCTGTGCTAAACCTGAAGGCATGCAGGAGAGGAGGCCTTACTGTGAACCAAGGATAGCTGCCACCGGTACCAGGTCTGGGCAATTCAGTGAACAACCAGGAAACCTGAAGGCCTGTTGCCACTTGCCCGCTCCCCTAAGGTTCAGCCACTGATAAAGCCTCATGTGCTATACATGTTGAGTGAGACAGGGTCTCAGGGAATCATTAGAATAGGAAGAGTTGTGTTGACCAGGTTAAACATAGATTCTGGTTTTATGCCAACCAGGTTAATGTAGATTCTGGTTTTATGTCAACACTGAGACTGGAGCTCCTCAACCAAAGTCTCAGAGAACAGGGAGGCTAGTTGTCACTCACCTGAGGCCTGTGGACTCCAATTGCTTTCCAAGAAAGAGTGCATATAGGTGAGGTTGGCTGCTCACCAGAGAAAATGCCTCTGGCATTTGGGGAGTTAGGTGGGTTGGAGGTCCCAGAGGAACTCACCAGACCATCTCAGATTAAGATTTGGCCATGGGTGTGGGGAAGGGCTCAATGCAGAAAAGACGGCACCAGCCTACTTGCTGCATGGGGGGAGGCCCTCACCCAGGATAAGTGATGACTGTCCTCCAGCCTTCACCCTGAACCCACACACCTCAGTGTGCCCACCCCCACCCCCACCCCATATTCCTCTGATATCCACTGAGTCACCCTCCCTCTGCTAGAGCCCAGGGTAAATGCCTATGAGTGGCTAAGTCTGTGCTTGGGACTTTGAAGAGGTCATCTGAGTTCCCATAGCCTTCCATCTTACCCAGATGGTCGGAATCCTTATTGTTTTCCACAGCCAGGTGTTGTGGGGGCTCCTTTTTCTGGCACCAGTATTCCAGGCTGAGTGCCTGGTATGAGGATGGAGTTCCTCACTCCTCTAAGGGGCACCTCCGTGGCTAAAATATCTCTCCTAATTCTCAGCTGCCACATGGATGTTTGGGACTAGCCTATTTCATGTCTCTGCTCATCCTACCAGCCTTGACACAGCTTTTTCTTTATATTCTGAGTTATAGATGGTTCTCTTAGACTTCAGATTATTTTCCAAGTTTATTGTTTTATAATTTAAATGTGGTTTTAATGTGCTCATGGAATGATGCAGGCTCAATGTGTATCTACTCCACCTTCTCAAGAGTTCTCCAAAATTGACTTTTGAACCCATTTTTCATATAGATAAAAAAAAGTGAAGCTCACTGCTGCTTTCATTTAATTTTACATAAGCCCCTTCATTGAGGCTGAAGCAAATCTGACTAGTTTTCAATGTGAAAATAAAATGTAAAATCTGATTGTGTGGTTATTTCTAAACAGAACTTGTCTGTCATCCTAATGTAACAGAAATGTACATGACAAGTATTTAATAATATTTTTTTGTGTGGTAAATTTCAAAGCATGAAACTTTAGGGGTAAGTTTAGGACTATAATCCATGAGTAATAGCAGGGTAATTGCTATAGCTGCAGGCACTGCCTGCAAGTATTCTAGGGGTAAATGAGAAATGGATTAAATAATGATTTGCTGTCCCCTTTGTTGGGATATATGAAATTGTCCAATCACTGTACAACAAAATAAAATGAGTTTGAGCTTCTAGGAGTCCCATGGTAAATAGATTACTTTGGGTTTCTAGGTTCTGTGGTTCTGTGTTAGGAGTGAAATAAGGGGGTAGCATAAAGTTTTTGTGGGTTGAAGCTAATTCCACTTGATCCTAGCAGGAACAATGGTTTTTTCCTTATGTTACTTTTCCTCCTTTAAGCCTTTACACAGCGTTCCTTTGCTCCCTGGATCACTTCCAAAACCCTGCATGGATTGGCTGCCTCCTACCAGTCACTTCAGCTTCATTTTACACCCTTCTTCCCAGGTGTTGAGGTACACAGTTCTTCTTTAAGTTCCGTGAATGTGACAAAGACGTTTGACAAAGACGTTTGACCTCTTTCTAAACTCTGCCTGGAATGTTCCCTTTACTATCCCCATCCTCATCCCCACCTTCAACTTAGGCTGTTTAATTGATTCCCACTGTTTATTTAAATCTTAGTTCAATAATTATGTTTCAAGACAAGCCTTCCCTGAGACCCTCACCCCACTACTTCCACCCAAGCCTAAGTAAAACTGACTCATGTTATGCCCACATAGCACTATATAATTATCCTTCACAGGGGATGCCAGGATGGCTCAGTGAGCTAAGTGCTCACTTTGCAGCCCCGGGGACTGAGGATTGAATCTCAGCCCTGGCCCATGTGGACCCATATGCTGAACTGGGGTGTGCTTCCCATGCGGGAGGCCCCTAGTTCATTTTGGTTCTTACCCCCCGGGTTGACCCCTGGCTTGAGGGAGCATTCCTCCCATGCAATAGACCCCTAGTCCAGTTCCCACTCTGTGTGGCCCCTGTCCACCTGTGTGGAATGTAGAAAACTGATGGTGGAGACTGTTCTCGGTCCTCCCCCTTCTCTCTGACTGTCTCTCTCTCTCTGTCTCTGTCTGCTTCTGCAAAAAACAAAACAAACAAACAAACAAAAACAATAAAAAATGTTTAAGTATCCTTCACAGCACTCCCATGTGATTTGAAATCAATTTATTTACATCATTATTTGATGGATGACTTTCTCTCATCAAACAGTGAGCTCTATGTGGACAGTAAGCCCATTTATTTGTGTGCAGTGCTATATCCCTAGAGGTTACCATAGTACTTGATGCATACTAGGTGCTCAGTAAGTATTATTGAATAAATAAATAACGAATGGATGCATAACTCTAATAATCATATATTCCCTAATTTCTCTCTCTCTCTGTGGTCTCAAGACCATTTACCTGAGCTTGAGTTTTTCTTTGTGCATCACTTTGGGTCCCTTACTCTCTGGGTCCCATTGTAGATATTCCCTTTGCCTTTTCTAGCTGGTAAGAGGATGGTACCAGCCATGGAACAGGCTCAATCCCGGAAAGGCTCATGTAAACCCATGGAAGGATACATTTCACCTTCCTGTTATAATCTCTTGTAGCTGAGAAGAGACAACATAACAAAAAGGCTAAAGGGGCAAAGGGAACCTAAAGAGATCTCATATGGATTAGACTTCTGGCTCATTCTGTCATTTAAAAGTGACATTCTGGGCATTATAAGCCTATATTTTATTTTTGTAGATATAAAGGTGATGTATAAAGGGAGTTGGCTCCATGTAAAAAATACCAACTGCACTAAAAACCATGGATAACAAGACCCTCATAAATTCACTTAGAAGTTCATTTTCCAGGGTTTTCCAGTGAAATTTCCAGAAACATAAACAGCATGGGTGTTCCTTACAATTTCAGAGAATCACTGCTTCTTTCTCTCCTTCCCTGCAGTGCATTACATGGGACTCCTATTGTCCTCATAAAGAGAAATAACTGAACGGTAAATATAACCTTTGTCTACTTTTGCATTCCTTCTAGATTCAGTCTTACCATTCTTTGCATGAAAGTGGGTGCTGTGGCAGTGGGGACAAAGATTTGGGGCAGACTGTCACTGGAAAACGGAGACAGGCAATAGGTAATTACGAAGCAGGACAATTTAAGTTGTGTTTTGCTCTGTGGTTGGGTCTGTGGGCCAGACATCCCACAATTCCTCTGGCTTCTGTTGTCACAGACACGGGCCTGGAAGCCACGGCCGGGTGGTCCCAGGGAGAGCGGAGAGGGGCTGGCTCCAGTGGCCTCAGCTGTAGGAATGGAACACGCTCTCGGGGGTGGAAGCAGAAGAGCCCAACGGCCTCTGGAGAGACTTGTTTTTAGTCTTCTGCAAAATTGCAATAAAATGGCAGAAAGTAGTTTTGAAGCCTCCTTTGAACGATTTTATTGTCTAATCCCTTTGCCACAGGAGGGTAAAGTTGATAAACTGCTAAATAATCAACTTTTGTATATTTTATTTGAAAACTTTAAAATTTTAAATACCCATTTTATGGCCCTGATAAAGCATGACAGAGACTCGGTGCTGGGCTCCATGCACTCTGGTGGGTGGGTTTGAGATGCTTGCTTTAATAGCACGCTGAGGGGCTGTCACTGGCCTGAATTCCAACCCCTAGCCCGAGACTCATTGATTGGAGACAGTTACTGCTCCCAGGAAGCAGAAGTTTCACACATTTCCAGGCCAGAGGCTGGGCCCTAGACAGAAGTGGAACCTCATCTTTCAGTGTTTACTGGGGGAATAAATTATATTTATTGGGAAAGAACCACACAGATGAAAATGGATCCCAGATGGGGGTGGGAGGAAGCTCACAACACAACTCTTTAACATTTTAGAATATTCATGTATCTTTTGAAGATAGGAACTGGCTCTTATTTATCTTTGTATTCCTAATCTATAGTGCAGTGTTTGGCACACAGTGGGTGTTCAATAAACACATGTCTGATGAACAACACTGAAAGAGCACACTGAAAAAAACCTCAAATGGAATTGCCCTCTATATTAGTTTTGTGGGATTAATGTAAGGAAGTGTCATAAACTGTGTGACTTAAACCACAGAGATCTAGGGTCTGACGGTTCTGGAAGCTGCAAGTCTGAGATCAAGGTGTCACCAAGGTCATGCTCCCTCTGAAGGTTCTAGGGAAGGATCTGCTCTAGGCCTTTCTGGTAGCATCTGGTGGATTCCTGGTTTATGACACTGCAACTCTAATTTTTACATAGTGTTCTTTCGCTGTGCATGTCAGTCTCCAAGTTTCTCCTTGTTACAAGGACACAACCGTATTAAATTGGGGGTCCACCCTGTGCTAGTGTGACTTCATCTTACTTTAACTAATTACATCTGCAATGACGTTATTTCCAACTAAGGTCACATTCTAAGGCACAGAAGTTTGGTATTTCAACATATGAGTTTTGCGAGGGGACACAATTCAACCTATAACACCTTCATTTTTGTACTTTGAATACATTTAGAAGTTGGATTTTCCGGCCCAGGTCCTGCCCTGTGCAACCCCGCCCACCTGTGGAGTGAAACTATGTGGAAAAGCCAATGATGTGCAACTATGGAGACTGCTCTGGGCCCCCCCCTTCTCTCTGTCTCTGTCTCTGCATCTCTCTCTCTGTCAAAAACAATAAAAATAAATCTTTAAAAAATAATTTAAAAAAAGATGTTGGATTTTACAATAAAAATATTCAAAGAATGATCTCATTTATTAGGTGCTTTCCTGGATGTCAAAGGAAGTATGTTCTGGACTCAGCTTAGTCATTAACCACTGTGTGACTATAAACAAGGGTTTCATTTGAGTTAATCAAGAGGCTGGGATAAAAGTTCTTTTAGGTGTTTTTTAACTCAAACATTCTATGATTTTCTAAACCTTCCATTCTTTTTCTTCTTTTTTTAAATTTTATTGTTTTGAAAGTGAGTGAGAGAGAGAGAGAGAGAGAGAGAGAGAGAGGAGGAGGGCCCAGAGCAGTCTCCATAGTTGTACATCATTAGTTGTGACGTGGTTTCGTTTTACACAAGTGGGTGTGGGGCTGCACGGGGTGGGAATGAACAGGGGTTCTCCTGCATGGGAGGCAAGCACCTTCACAGCTGAGCCACTGCGGTGGCAGTTACCAGTTGTACCACAGTTTAGCATGTGAGTTTGCACAGTCAGGGACCAGGGATTTAACCCTGGACCTCACAATTTCGAGGCAAGCACTGAGCTGCTGAGCTATCCCAGCATCCGCTTTAGCCATCCATTCTTATGTGGCCTTTCCTTAGTGTTCCTTGCTCACTGCTACATTTGGGTTAGACTTTCAGAATTCCACAGCAAGTGAGCCCAGCAATATTTCTTTCAAGAATTTAAGAGCTTGGTGTTCTTGCTTCAAAAGGCCAATGTTCTAAATTCATAAAATTAGGAACCACATTTGTTTCTCTTACTGTTGAATTTCAATAGCGCCTGGCATTCGATACTCAATAACAGTAAACACTCAATAAATATGTACTAGATAAATATTGAATGCATGAATGCACTTATTCCAATATTATTTCCATAAATTTGTCAGCTATATTCAACTCCATATATGTTTAAATCCTTTCTTTCACACTATTCACCTGTAAATACCATTCTCAGTGTGACTTAGAGCTGAAAGTCTCATGTTCAATGTTCACAAATCAATGGTTATCTATACATAAAGTTATTTCAGGGTATCTAAGGGATTATGTGGAATATTTTAGACACTGTAAAGAAATTAAGACTGGAAACACGTTCTTATATAAAAAGTAGAAGATATGACATCTGCATATTTTCTTCAGTACAATCTGGTAGAGAAAATTAGCACCTTTCTATGGACTTTTCTTAATAAATTTGAGTCTCTATTTTTATATATATTTTAGATTATTTTACATAATGGGTGACCCATGTATACATGAAATAAAAAAACATAATAGACAGCTAAGAGTACAGAAAGCATTAATTTCTGTGTTGTGTCAATGTTTGGGTACAATGGATCATGTATGATACTTGATGGGATGTACATGTAAAGAGTCAAGAACTTTTTACTCTGTGGATAGTAAAAATGATAAAAATTTTCTTGAGTTATTATTATTTAAGATCCTGAAGAGAATTGATCATTTATGTCATTTGGGGGAGATTTGACATTATTTCTTTATGTATAAGGCTTGAGATTTCATCTTGTCTTAATAAAACGGAGTAAGACGTATTAATTTTGAACCTGCTGGGTCACATCTGGCTAAGCTAAGCAGTCACTATACTGTTTTACCAATCCCACCACCAACTATGCTACTGTCTGGGGCGGCGGGGGTGGTGGGGGGGAGGACAGAACCTGCTAACAGCAATCATAAGCAAAATTTATGAAGTAACCTAATTCTAAAAGCATTTTAATAATTTGAAAGAAAATTTAAAGTTAGGGGAATAGAATTCAAGGAGAGTTTCACCCCTCCTTCTATTTCTGCCTAACCTAAGTAACCCCTTGCTAGTCCAACGGCAAGAAACCATTAGCCTGGAAGGGGGGAACTGTTTGAAAAATCTTACAGAGTACAGAGGTTTCTTCTTACAGAACAGTAAATCGAACAGAACTCTTCCAATGACAATGTTAGAAAATTATATCTAGTTTAATTTTTCTCCTACATCCTGGTTTCATTTATGAGACTGTTCAGTTCTCCAGGGCTGCAGTCAAAATCGGGAAAGCCTTTCTACCAAAGAAGAAAAGGTTTCTATTTGACAGAAATACTGTTCAGAGTGATTGATTTAAAAGTGTTGAACTTATATTCAGAGTCTGAAATCCAAGAACCACCAGTTGGGCTGGGATTCAAAATTACAACGATGGAGTGAGTCTCTGAGTTGTGATGCGTTAAGCAGTGGGGGCAATTGCTTTTCTCACCTATCTCACAAGGGATGAGGAAGGGAAACATTTAAGAATTAAGAAAAGAAATTTTAGGACTGTTGAGTTACCACATCTTTCTCTGCTAGAGGAGGAATCACAGTTTGCATTTAGTAAGAAAACTTTGATGAGGAATTTAATACATCTTTTGGTAACAATGAATTGTTTAAAAGGGAAACTGGAGAAGATAAAAATAAAGAATAATGGAACAAAACCATACAGACCAGTCACTTTATTATGGCTGGGCATACTAAGTATGTAGGTATCTGTAGCATAATAGACCGATTTAAAACAAGCAAAGCATTTTCAGGGTGTCAACTAAAAGAAGTTGATCTACTGGAGAAAAAAACAAAAAACAAAACCTTTTGACTATTCTGCAAGAAACATAGAAACAATAAGCACAAACAATGGTGCTAGGAGATTAAGACATATAATGCTAACTTATTCTCTTAATTTATGTACTGTGGTTTTTAACGGACGGATTTATCAGTGGTTTGTTGTTTCTTCTTTTTTTTCCCTAACGCATGAACAGCTATTTACTTGCATGCCATTTGAAATAAAAATATTTTTAAAAGGGACACAATGTTAAGGGAGATGTATACATCAGACAAGTGCTAATTAGGGTGTCTAAGAAGAATGTCTTTATCCTGTAAATCGCTGTACAACTGCTTACACAGGGAATGAGAGAGCTCCATTCTGAAGGTGCACCCTCCATCAAGTCATGGAGTGTAAATCTGGGTAATAAATGATCAGAAGGTACTGTACTGTGTAACTTGTACATGTTCATAAAAGAAATTAATGAACAAATAAATATTCTCTGATGGACGAGCTGGCAAAAATATCTCTCACAATAATGCCTTCCTCTTTAGTTGGGGAGAATGGCACAGAAGTGACATCTCTTTGAACAGTGTGCCTGGTCTCAAAGAGATTAATGCTCAAAAAGTAATCTTAGTGCCTGATCTGAGAGCCCTGACAGAGGCCACATCTCTGTGGCTGTCAGTGGGGGACCTGCCTGTGGCAAGGATGCAGGATCAAGCTATTCTCTCACCTCTGGTCATAAAGCCACCAACCCACTTGCAATTCTCAGAAACCTAGGTATTGATTTGTACCCACAGAAGGAAGTTTGTGGTTCTTCATTCTAAATAGAAATCACCTTGTAAGCTCAAAAGTCTGTAAGGAAAGATGACTTTTTAAAAAGGAGTGCTCAAAGAATGATGATGTCAGTTGCTTTCCTTCGAGTGTTGGTTGGATAGTACCAAAGTGTGCTGAGATGGTTTTGCTGAACTGACTTAACACGGAATATGGCCAGAAACACTATTCTCCTGATACTCCTTTCTTGGGCAGGCCCAGGTGACACCTTTACAGCCCGTGGCTGCGCGTCTACATTCTGTAGCATGGCCTTTAAGACCCGATTAATAAGATTCTATTTCCCATTCACGATCATGTCACATTTCCAAACGGAACTGCAAGTATTTCCACCTTTTCCTTCTTTTCTGTCATCTCTGGCTTCTCCTAACTCCATTCTTATTTTCCTGTCCAATGTTTTTGTACACACTTCTTCCTCCTCAGCCTTACCTTGATGCTCCTCTTGAAGTATACGTCCTCTAAGGAACAAATTAAGCCCCTATTTCTCTGCAAAGCATTCCCAACTACTCTATCCCCTAATTATTTCCATTCTTTGAATTTTTGGTTTTATAATAGAACTTGATAGCACACTGAATAAATTTTCTTGTAATTGTTTCACTTCTGTTCATATTACTTTCCAAAGTAGACCTAAGTCTTTTGAGGTCAGAGAGAGTTTTATACAAGACAATTGCATTTCATGTGAATATTTAAAGTAGGCATTTTGAAATAGTGCAACTTAAAATATTAATAACTTTATGCAAAAATTTTAAAATAATCATCTAAAAATCAATTTATAATTAAAAATATCAAGAATTATATAATTTCAAAGTTTTATGCTTTAGTCTTATAACAGCATCTCTATAGTTGCTAAATAGAAATTTTCTATTCTTTGGTCAGTACAGTTTGAGCCCTGCTTCTATTTATCTAAAAAAAACAACAACAAAAAATTTGTAATTGTTTTATGATCATTTTAATTCTAATGTAATTCGAATTTTTAAATTAAAATTAAATTAAAATTAAATTTAAATTAAAAGTCTATTAAAAGTGTTCTAATCAGTTGTCAATATTAATGCTAATAATTAGTACTAAAGAAATGTGCCCCCAAATAAATAACATTGAATTGGAAGTTAGCTATCATAAAAAGATACTAAGAAAGCTCACCAGCACCATGATATATGGTGAATCATTTAAACCAAAGTCTCTTGTGAAATTCTAGAGAGAATATAACAAGCACAAAAAGCAACATTAAAACACATATATTTTAGAATTCTCAAAAACTGTGAAATAATCTAGTCAAAAGTGATTTAAAAATGAAAAAACACAAAAAACAAAACTAAACTCACCTGTTGGTGTGGCTGTAAGATCAATAAACCCAATCTTCCCCAAATCTATAATGAGAATGAATTAATGAATGAATTTTGGCATGACTTTTTCCTGCTTTATATTTATTACATTAATTATGTAAATTATGAGTTCTGAAGACTCGCACCTTTATTTTTTTATGTTGTTTCCTATAGCATAAGGTTGCCATGTAAAATATAAGGTCAGTTAAATTTTAATTTCAGATGAACAACAAAAAAATGTTGGTATTAGTTATTCCTAAATATTATATGAGACCCACTGACAATAAAAAAGAAAATTTGTTGATCGAGTGTCCTCTATTTTAGGAACTAACTGGATGATTTATAATAATTAAAAACCAATGCGTGTGTGTGTGTGTACGTGTGTGTGTGCATGTGCGTGCGAGTGCACATGCACATATGTGTAAAAGCCTAGTTTGGAAGATAATAATGAGTTATCTAGTATAACTTCTTACCTAAGACAGGAATCTTGTTCACAAAATCTCTCAGATTTTTTCTGATTTAACACAGTGATGGAGTTTACTCCACTATAGGACAGCTCTAATGACTAGAATTTGAAAACAAAATGATCAAAACATCCCCTGGAAGCTGGGATGGCTCAGTGGGTTAAGAGCTAGCTTTCAGCCCTAGAGTCCGAGGATCAAATCCTGGCCCCAGCCCATGCGGACCCACATGCTGAACTGAGGTGTGCCCCCAGTTCAGTTCTTGCCGGGGCCTATGCGGGAGGGTCCCGGCCCAGTTCCTGCCCTGCGCAGCCCCATGCCCACCTGTGGAGTGAAACTATATGGAAAACTAATGCTGTCAACTGTGGAGACTGCCCTGGGCCCTCTCCTTCTCTCTTTCTCTGTCTGTCTGTTTGTCTGTCTGAAAAAAAAAAATCCCAAAATTTTCTGTGCTCTTAACAAAAGGTAATAAATCTACTCATTATTTCTGAGGATATCTTTGAAATACTTAAAGATGACTATATTGTTACAGCCCCTAACTTTTACTCCTATGTTCTCTTTGCTTTGTTTTCTTTTCTTTAAGCTGAGAAAATCACCATTTCCTTAACCTATCTTTCATAAGGGGTGTCCAAAGTGTTTTTTATTAATAGCTTTAGTAGTTGTTTTCAGATATTAATATCATTATGACTTGTACATCTTTTGAAGTGCACTGTTGAGTAAGAACCTTCCTTTCTCCCACTCTATCTATGCCCCCCTCCCCCACTCCATGCATCCCCCTCCTCTCCACTACCACCATTGAACTGGACACACAGTAAATAACACAATATTTCCTTAGGCCCTTCCTGATTCTTCCAGCTAGAATGACTCTATCTTACATCTGTGGCCCAAGTGCATGTTTTTTCCTTGGCTTGGGAGTTGAGAATGAACAAAATAAACAAAGATCCTTCTTTCATGGAGTTTACATTGAAGTGATGGAGGAAAAGAAATAACTTAAAAATTACATATTTATCTAGTGGTGATAAGTAATCTGAAGACAAATAAAGCAGGATAAAGAGAATAGGGTTTGGCTGTGAAGGAGCAAGCTATTCTGCAGGAGGTGGTCAGGGAAGGCCACTTCATTAAGTCACATTTCAGCCGGCACCTAAGGATGTAAGAGAGAGTGAGCCACACTGTTATCTAAGGTGAGAATATTCAGGCAAAGGGACCCACAAAGATCAGCCTGTAGTAGGACCATGGCTAGTGTGTTCTCCGAGGGACAAGAAAGCCAAAGACCCAATAAGAGGAGGAAGAGAGAGGGGAATGAAGAGGTAGCTTGGGACTGCATTCAGACAATTTTTGAGCATATCAGACCTGAAATGCAAAACAATAAACTCCTTTAGGGCAATATTATTTAGATGTGAGAATGATCCAATTGGGACGCTGATCTCTTCATGGATGGCAGCTTTAATTTGGCAGGGAAAAGGCTAGCAGTTAGCTGTCCTGCTTTCTTCACTGACCCACTTGACTTCCTCCTAATGGAAGTTGAGTGACTACACCCGGCTCCTCTATCTAGGAAAGATGAACTTTGGCTGAAGCTACACCAGCAGGTGCATATTTGGACTAGAATAGTCAAGGGAATTCTTGCTCCACTGTCACTGGTAACCTTTGTTTCTTTAACAGTGTCCAACACAGTGCTGCCTAACATATGGTAAGAAATAAATGTTTCATAAACTCAGTTGTTGAACCAACCAAATCCATATTTCTTTTCTTTTCTTCTTCTCCCTCTCTCTCTCCTCCTCACTCTCCCCCTCCTTCTCCTCATTTCTTTCCTATTGGTTACTATTTGGTAACTTCCAAAAGTCTCATCAATTCAGTAAAGATGGAAGTTTCTTAGCTCTCCCTGTTTCACCTGGTTCACTTGCTCACCTCTTCTCCCAGATGTGACATTTTCCAAAATATTCTTCCAACTTTTTAAATTCAAATTGCATCATGTGGTCGTCATGAATGGTCACTAGTGACACTTTCTTCATTTCCTTTTACTAAAATTATTAGTAGATAACCCCACTGTAATCAGTCGTTCTGGTATCTTCTGCTTATTACTAATAGGCACATTTTGACTGCGAAAATAAATAAAAATTTGGCTGCATCTGATATTTATTTTGTGCTTGATTGCAAAATTTAAGGTCCTGATGCCTATAGTAAGATAATGGTCTTTTCCTTCTCTCTTCAAAACACCTTTGAACCCTCATGTTCTTTATTGTAAACTATGATGTCCTATCCTTTGAATTAGAAGTCTCTGGAGTACCCTCATAACTTTTCTTTGGATTCTCTTTCTTCTCTCTATATTGTGGGAACTCAATAAATATAGATTGACTAGTTTGAATGTTTCACACTGTCTTTTATTTAAAATTTCGTCAAGCACCACTTTCTCACAGACACCTATTTTGATGAACTATCTCTCCAAAACCATCATCAACATGCTTACTCATATTTGTCAAATGTGCTGAAAGTTACAAACAAATAAATGAGGTGGGGTAGAGTGATGAGAGAGTTAATTGTCAGAAAATGCTCCATTAAATGAAGCAATTACTGTCCCATTTAAATTTGAATTCACATTGTGAGTCACAAAATCTCTATTTCCTAAAAGTTTCCTAGTCTGTCCCACATGACAGATGTTCAGCAGATACGTTTTAAAAAGCCACCATGTCTATAATCCACAAAGCTCTTTCTCTTTTGGAAACGTTAGTAAAAGAAAAACACATTTATTCTCCTTGCTAAGCTTAGAAAAACACAGGCAAAGCGATCTAAGGTTTATACCTGCCCTGCCCTGCCCTGTCCTGCCTCTCTTTCTCTTTCAGCTGAGTTATTTCTGCTCTGAATCAAAATTAGGATGAACAATTACCTTCAAGAGTAAAATAGAAAGGGCCCGGTTGGGATTTGGGGGGCTCACAACTTTTTCCCAGTGGCTAGTTAGTATTTTTATTTCTGGAAACATAGTCTTCATATGTATTCATTCTTCTGCCTCTTGCGGATATCCCCCAAAACTATTCTGTGGTTCTCTTTTCTGTGTTTTCCCCTAAATTCTACTATGGCAGTCTGGGCACACATCCAACATCAGTAAATGAAACCCTCCTCATGCAGCCCAGTTTCAGCATAGCATACCAGCAGTTAAATGCTGTCTTTCCTGTCCCACATCCAAACGTTAGCATATACAATATCAATAAGCTGCTCCTTTCATCTTCCCAACACTGTGGAGGTGTTTATATTTGCATGGGACATTTAAGCAACTCCAGCCAATGGGCTTTTACAGCAGGCTAGGCCCCAGGCAGGGAGCAGCCTCAATTGGAAACAGGAGCTGAAAGTGTTCTTGGTAAAACTCTGCCTCTGCCCAAATCTAGCTGTCTAACTCAATGCCTGACCTTCCTTAAAGAGGTCGCCCTCAGAATTATGGGGCAGTTTGATAAGCTGGGATATACTAATTTATTGGCCATTAAAAAAAGAGAGGAAATTTTATTATGGATTACTCCGCTTTCTTGAAAACTTTTTTTTTTATAATTAAAAACATCTGGAAGGCATTTTAATATATCATAAACAAGAGGAAATCCAAAGCACGTGACTTCTAAGAAAATGATGCAAATTGAATTCCTTGCCAAAATTTACTGTAATCTGTTTTTCTTTTTTTCCGGGGTGGGTGTTGGGAGGTGGGGGATTCAAAAAAAGAGGGCAAATGAGAATAGCGTCGGGAATTCTGCAGAGAAAACTGTTATTTCAGAATTAGTCTACTGCTATTTTTGGCCAGTGTTAGAAGACATTACATGTTGGCAGAGTCTCTGAAATATACTTGGTTTCTTTTAAAAAATTAGTCATTTTACTGGTAAATTTCTTTCTGAAATGCACAAATAATTAAATAAACACAAACTGCATTAGGAGGTTATAATAAGAAGTACAACCAGAAAGGAGATCTCTTCCAGAATGATCTTAGGTAAAGAACAAGCTCTGCTTAGCATTTTATTCTTCCGTTCTATACCCATCTTTCATTTGGATAATGGCATAATAAGGTTGCATTCAGTTTGAATAGATATCACCCAAAATTGATGCCCACAACATTTTAAGTGTTACCCAATTTGTCTTTCATTAGATAGGTCATAAACTAACTTATAATATAAATGATGTATTTGGAGGACTTTCTTCTTTAGTTAACCCAGGAGTAAAATAGAAAATAATGATTAATCTCAAGAACTGAGTTCTCTTAATACTCATATTGTGCATAACACACTATACACATGCAGACATACCCACACCTCTGTAACACAGAGCTAATAATAGCAATGTGGCCAATGGTTATCTTATTTGACTTCCAGTCTCTGGATGTACACATAATAATTCTATGAAAATAACAGTGTGCTTTGTTTGTTGTAGAATGTATATTTAAGTGTGTAAATAATTTATAAAAACTCACTGAACTGCTATAAATCTATAATTACACAAAGTATGTGAACAAATCAATGTATTATTTTATAACACCTAGGAACCTCTTATTTTCCTGCATAAATTCCAGATTTGTTATCATAGCAAAGCATGTGAACTAAAGGGAAATGTACCTGTTTTCAAGGTATAGTTTTGTAGGACAGTGACTTTCCTGAATTTTAAGTTCTCCACCTTGAAAACAGGAAAATATTATTTGTATTTTCTAAGAATTAAATGAGATAATACTTATGTATAAAGAATCTGTCACAGCTTCTGGGATAAAATAGGACATTGGGTGATAGCTATATTAGATTTATTGACATTCATTTCATTATTATCCAAATAATTCCATAAAGAACCAGCTGGTGTCAAGACTTTTTGTTTGTTTTTTGTTCTCATTCTTTTTTTAGTGGCATGTTATTCTGCTGTGCTTCTTTCTGCTCAAAAAAAAAAAAAAAAGACTAATTGATTGAATGATTAACTCATCCATTCCTCATATTTTACCTTGAGGGTGTGAGCTCTGACTCTATCTCTCTAAGTCCTACAGCAGACAGAATAGAAGCCTTAGATGTGGTTCTAAGTAGCAAGTAGCTACAGGTTCATGTAGGGAAACAATTAACTATAAAACACCCATTCATTTAATGCTGAAGATAGGAAATGAGGGAGACAAGCTACTCAACTAGGGGAGTTAGAAGGTGTATTGTCTCTGAGCACAGGTAGAGGTACAAAGGGCTGAAAAACTGAGAAGGATGTTCACTGGGAATTGGGAGGTGAGTCAGAGGTGAATGGATACTTTGTACTTTTATGCAATGGGGAAGATTGAAATAAAGTCCATAAAAATCAGTATTTTGTGTTCTATTTACAAATAGCTGTAAGAAAAAACCTGTTTATAGAAAAATATTATGAATCAATTCAGTCATTAGAAAGTTTATGTTTTCCACATCGTTGGAGCTGGTGCTAGCTGTAAGGAGTTTGAAGTAGGGAGTCACGTATTGAAGGAGGTTGGGCACTGAAAGCAAAAAAAGATGTTTTTGTTTATCCCAACTTTGCAATTTTCCAATATGAAGCACTGAATGAGTTATATAACCTTTTTAGATTGGCTTTCTTCATCTGCAAAATAGTGATAACATATGAGGTGTGTTAAAAAAAATATGGTGATGGCAAATGTGCTGCCAAGTGCCACCCAAAGGAAAGACAGGGATCTTCAGTACTGGAAGCAGTGCATCGAGCCTTAGTAACCACATGTGACAAGTTTCAGCTTCTTCGTTGCAATCAGGTCAGTTGTGGAATATGGTTGAGAGAAGGTGTTTTAAAGTGTGTTGTCAATCATGGATCACGAACAACAACTTAACATATAAAAACATTATTCACCACATCTGGCACTGTGTGACTTCTGGCTCTTCCCTAAAGTCAAAATGACCATGAAAGGTAAACATTTTGAATTGATTCAGGACATTGAGGTGGTCACAACTGTGCCACTAAAGAAAGTCATGAAAGAGGACTTCCAGAACTGCTTCAGGAAGTGGCAAGAATGATGGCATAAGTATGTTCAAAGTGAGGGGGAGTGTCTTAAGGGGGGATTAAAGGCAATGTGTCTTTTCCTGTAATATCTATACATTTTAATTTGAACATTCACTTTATTTTTTTATCGTACCTTGTATAGTCAGAGTTGTTGTGAGGATTAGTGCTAATCTATGTTAAAAATTTGGCAAATTGTTGTTATCATTAAAAAGGCCAAAGGACTTATTTATAATATTTACAAATCACTTTCCCTGCTCTGAAAATATAATTTATATTATTTGTAAATTTACACATGTGTTCCCCAGTGTTTGGTCATTGGCCTTGAAGATAAATTTCCACAATATCAAAACAAACAAACAACAACAATAAACTTACATATCATAATATGCATTTGAAGTTACTATTTGTAAGAAATTTATTAAAATAAATGGAGAGTGTAGCTCTTTTAAAGATGATAGCCAATTTTATAAAACTCATGTTAAAATAATGTAAAAGAAAAAAAAACCCATTTAAAACCCATATCTGAAGTAGATGGTAGTGGATTATATTTACTGCTCTTTTGGTTCCTCTGTCCTTAATAGGAAAAGAAAGCAACAGCCTGAATAATATGCAACCACCAATTAGGTAAGCGAGAGCAGACTTTTATTACAAAGGAAATTACAAGGCTAATTTGCATTGACTGGTTTAAACAACAGTCTACCAATAACACTAATCTGAGAAAATAATACACAGAGTAAAATGGAAGAGATGAGGCTAAGATAATGCTATTTTTTTATACTCATATTTCAGACTCATGATGTCTTGAAATAGGTTGTCAAATGGGTTAGTGGGCCTTACTATGGTATTTTGTTTTAACACTAAATACCCACACACAAAAAAAATTTTTGGAATCGGCACTTTGAAACAGGCTTCCATAAGCTCAAATCCAATAATAGTTAGCTACCAAGAATCAGGAAGAATATCTAAATTTTCCATGAGAGAGGTATGTTTAGTAGACCAGGAATTTCATCATAAATATTGCTATGAGGAATATTGTACAACAAAAGTAAAGTAATCAACTGCAGATAAAATATTAATATTATGAAAACATACACTGTACTGGGAGAAGGATATGGGGAAGAAAAATAATATGTACTAGTATATATATGTGTGTGTGTGTGTGTGTGTGTGTGTGTGTGTATATATAAGCTGGTTTAAGCCTGGCCTGTTATCTATTACCTTCATGGGATTCAGAAATGTTGTTTTCTCATTTTCGATCTTGGCCCACGGTGATATTCTTTAGATTGCAATAATTACTCGTATGGTTTACCAATTCGTATTGTCAGCTAGTCTGTGTATATACATTTTGAAGAGACATTTAGTTTGTGCCAGTGGAGCCACTTCCAGATTAGGGAATAAAACAAAGGGGAGACCTCTCTGTCTACTGCTAAGAGACAAACAAACAAAAGCAAAAACTAACAAGAAAAACCTCTCCAGAATTTAGAACACAGTAAATATGCTCAATGATCATTAACTTTAACCTTATGTACTTAAGAATGTCAGCCATCATCTAACAGATAAATAAGGGTAAAAAGTGTTTAGAGATGTTACTCATGCTACTCTTGTTAACGTATTACTGCTGTAAGAGGTCATCAGTAAATTTTTTAAAAGTGCCCGATTACTCTTTCTCTGTGCTCAGTTACTGATGCTATCTGCCAAGCTATAGTCAAACTCTGTAAATAAATAAACCAATAAAGCCCTTGGGGAAAAGCCCTCAATCTACAACACAATGATTTTGTAGCTTGGAAAAAAAAAAACAACAACTTTGGAAAGTGAACTTTTCCAAATAATACTAAGAAAAGCATTCGTTCTTCTAGAGTGCTGTTGAAAAACACAGGCAGTGTGGTTCATAAATTCAACAGAATGATGTAGAACCAAACTGGGGGCTTGTGTTGCTCTGGGAATAAAACAGATTTTGTCTCTGTCCTCGTAGAGCTTACAGTCCAGTGTAATATCCTTTAATAATCATCATTTCACATCTAGGAATGATGGATATTAACCAAACAATCATCCAACCATATACTCTGCTTAGATTGGTCGGAAATAATGTTGGAGAGGTGAGACATCTGAAGTCCTAGACAGAAACCTCACCTTAGTAGTTGCCCTCAAATTGCCAATGAGGGCAATTTCCAATGCCCTCAAATTGTAACATTTCAAGAAATGTTACAAATGAGACAAAATTCTGATTTCTTCCTGCATTCTAACATGATATGAAAAATGAAAAGTTTAGAGAAAATATGCTATATCAATCCAAGATGTTCTCATTCATATGAAATTGCTCAACACATTTTATTATATGGCCATTAGACTCAAGAAAAAGTTCATTATGGTCCTGCTTACTTTTAAAAAATAGAGGAAAGTATATTCACTAGTAATCTTAAAAGACAGAGAATGATAATAATAATATGACCATAAAAGTAAAATGCTCTAAAACTTGTCCTTCAGATGATAAAAGATCATTTTAACTGGAGAGATGGGCATTAATCTGAACCTTGATACACAGGTAGGATCTAGGTGTGTGAAAATGGCAAAAGGAAGTCCAGGAGGAAAAAATACGCACAACGTAAAAAATCCTCCCCCCTGCCTCCCCACTCCCCCAATTTGGTCAGTTAGACATTTTACCTTCCAGGTTCTTTCTTTCTTTCTTTCTTTCCTTTCTTCCTTCCTTCCTTCCTCCCTCCCTCCCTCCCTCCCTCCCTCCTTCCTTCTTTTCTTTCTTTCTTTCTTTCTTTCTTTCTTTCTTTCTTTCTTTCTTTCTTTCTCTTTCTTTCTTTCTTTCTTTCTTTCTTTCTTTCTTTCTTTCTTTCTCTTTCTTTCTTTCTTTGTTTCTTTCTTTCTCTTTCTTTCTTTCAGATTTATTTTTATTGTTTTTGACAGAGAGACAGAGACAGGGAGAAGGGGGAGGGCCCAGAGCAGTCTCCATAGATGCACACCATTAGTTTTCCACATGGTTTCATTCCACACAGGTGGGCGGGAGCCACACAGGGCAAGAACAAGGCCAGGGGCCTCCTACACAGGAAGTTCACCCAGACAAGATCTGAACTGGGGGCCACCTACACACCTCAGTGTAGCGTATGGGTCTGCACAGGCTGGGGGCCAGGACCGGGACTTGATCCTCAGACCCAGGGGTTGCAAAGCTCACTTAACCCACTGAGCCATCCCAGCTTTCCCTCCAGGTTTTTCTAAGCACTGATAAACCAAGATCAATCTAGAAGCTCAGGATCCTGAGGCACTTGATGGCACACTGAGGAAAAGGCTAGAATGGGATCTGGAGCCAGATTATGGTAGATCTTGCCTGAAAATTAATGACTCTTCACTTTAGTAAGCAAAGAAAATCACTCAAAACTTTTGAATGTGATCACAGCTGGTCCTTAGGAAGATTAATTTAGTAGCATTTTGCTGAATTGGTTAGAGATATGAAAACGTCTGGTAAGAAACTGGCCAAAACCAAAGAAAACGAAGAGGTCTAGAATGAGCAAAATATTAGAGGAGATGATAGTTGAATGGATTTAGGTGGTGAGGAAAAGAAAATAATCCAAAATTACTCCTAATTTTCAAACTCAGGTGACTGGGAGACTGGTATAACAATAATCGGTGGTATGCTAGTAAATATTCAATGATCAACTTTCTAAAAGAAGGAAGGAAGGAAGGAAGAAAAGGAGGGAGGAAAGCAAAGCCCTGGTTTAGTTAACCAGAACTCAAGCAACTGGCACTCTCAAGCAACCAGCAAAGAAAAAAAAATCAAAGGATATATTTATCTGGTATCTACTGATCCCCATGGATGCCGGTTAACTGAGGGTTTACTGTATTTGTCATTACGGTATTTGTGATGTAAATGCTTGCTCCCACGATGGCTGACTTTGGAGTTGGGAAGATATGCACACAGTGAGCTCTCGTGAACCAGCTCCCAGCACATCATTTTCAGTAATGGAAAAAGAGGAATGAAGAGGAGGAGATCTGAGAGAGAGGTGCGAACTACTCCTCTGAATACATTGAATTTGAAGTGATTCATGGGAATATCTAAATGGCAATGTTCAACAAACCGTTGTAAATGCTGGATTCTAGTGCAGTGGAGAAGGTAGTTGTCTAGGGGTTGTCTGCATACAAATAATATTAATGGTAAATAGAATTATCTAGAGAAAAATTCAGGGAGAAAAAATAGAGATCAGGACAGAATCTTAGAAATATCTGTATTTAGGGAGCAATAGGAGGTAGAAAAAGAATAGTCTGGCAAGGTAAGAGGGAGATCCAAGGAGTATGCCAATCTAGAAAACAGGAAAATTAATTTTAAGAGGGTTTTGTTGAACTGCCAAGGGTGGCAGAGCTGTCAGGAGTCATTAAATTGAAATAAAAGTTTTTGAGATTAGTCTCATTAGGCCACTGGGACCCTGAAAGATGCAGTTTCAGCAGAGTTGTGTGTTGGGAGGGAGTTTTGGTAGTGTATATTTTCTTATTTTTCCAATATGTTTGTCCAAAAAATGAGAAAAAATAAAATAGTGACTTTTTTTTTTTTTTTTACTTTTGAGCTATTATTATTTCAAAGGAAATTTAGTTACAACATTAGAAGAAAAACAAACTCTTATAAGCCTTACTAGTAGCGAGACTGGCTTTACTCCAAAGTCAAAAGCTTGCAAACACCATCAGGACTGACCCTTGGGCTGCCCATTATTTGCCATGAGCCTCACTTAGTCAGACCACTTGGAAGGAGAAAGACTCTAATGGACAGCTGTGACCAAGCAAACAGAAGCATTGAAATGAGCCAAAATCAATCTCATGAAGAGAAAGAATATGACAAAGCATTGGCTTTATGAAAAATATGGGGATGAGAGAACAAGGGAGTCAGTGCCAAGAACAGATATCAAAAAAAATACCTTTCTCTAGAATGACTTGTGTTGTTCAGCCCATTAAAAACTTTTAACAAAACTGAACTGTCCTCTGGACCTACAATTCTTATTTTCCAAGTTGTTCCCTATGTTACTTTTTTCTTGCCTGAAATAGATTATTTCCTCAATTTTCACATTTTCAGATTCTACCCCAAATATGAGATCTAGCTCATTTTGCCTCCTTCTTAGTGTTTTCTTTAATACAGATCATTTTTAAATTGCTTAGATAACCTACATTGTGTTGTCTATACAGCACACAATAAAGAACAATAAATATTAAGTTTCTGTTACAAACAGTACATACGTATTGACACAGTTATTCCAAGTCTTACATAGTGTTCTGATTATTTCATGTGTGCATCTGGTTCCTTACATTTTCAAGACTTATGACCTTGTCTCGTCCTTTTGTAAACTTATTTTCTCTATATAGTACACAGTCATAGGCTGGTTAAAAAATGTTAACTGATGCTTGATGAATTGGATTGTAATTTTTTGAAACAAACAAATTTTTATTGAAATTGTTATAAGAAGTACCCCATGGAAGCTATCACATAGCTGAAGATAAACTATAGTATTATATATCCTTATTTAGAAAGACTTAGTTTTTTAAAGTTCTGGAGAAAAGGAATGGCTTTTCTAACAAATAAGTTGGGAACAACTGGAAGATAAAAGTAATTTATCAATATCATCAATTTCAACTATAACAGGGATAAAAGACTTTTTGAAATAAATTAATTGACCCTCCCTCTATTCAGCCAGAATCATCCATTATCTCAGGCAGGATTTGGATTATTAAAGCAGGAATACAGAGAGGGAAAAATAAGTCAGCTCAAGGGAGGTTGTTGTTATTATTATTACTTTTTATCAAAGTATAATGAGACCAAAATCTTGTGAATCAGGATTTGTGGCAAAAAGGGGTGGATTCTAAGAACTTGCTTATACATATATAAGTTAGACCATGGAGGTAAGAAAATATGCTTAAGTATAGAGAAGAAAAAATATTGATGTAGGGAAATTTCAACTTCAACCAAAAGAAAACAAAAATAGTCCCGATAGTGACTCTTGAGAGAATTCAAAGGCATGAGTTACAAAAGTTAGTGTTCTGGCTTCTCCCTTAGCAAGACACAAGAGGGAAGAGAGAACACTTGAAAAAATTCTCAGTACTTGATATAGCAGGTGTAGCTCAGAAAAATTACAGACATCTGAAAAAAAAATACTTCAGGTCAGCATGATGATAGCATATGATGCCACCAAAGATGTTTCCAGGATGTGGCATAGAAATTGCTGACCTAGAAGTATTTGGTTAGAGGTGAGTCCTGAGAACCTTCACAGGGTGCCTCACATGAACATCTCAACAGCCTCAATAGAGGAAAAACGCTGCTTGGCATACTTAGGCAGAGAGGAGGAAGTAGTGTTGAAGTGATCTGGAAGGCTCCTTTCTGAATTTGGGAGCCACAAGAAGGTACCATAGTCCTCCCTTATCTGCAGGGTATAGGTTCCAAGACCTTCAATGGATGGCTGAAACCACAGATAGTACCCAACCTTATATACACTATATTTTGCCCTATACTCATGTACTGATGATAAAGTTTAATTTACAAATTAGGCACAGTAAGCAATTAAAAATAATAACTAGTAACAAAATACAACAATTATAATAATACTATACTGTAATAATGGTATGTGAATGCGCTCTCTCTCTCTCTCTCTCTCTCTCTCTCTCCCCCCCCCCAATGGATTTTCTAACCAAGATAGCTAACTGACCATGAAATGGGTAGCATACGAGTATATAGCATGGATAAATTGCGCTGGGCAGGACAGAGAGGGACAAGAGATTTCATCATGCTATTCGGTATTTTCCATTCAGTATTTTCAGACCTCAGCTGGCAGTGGGTAACTAAAACCACAGAAAGCACAACCATGAATAAGTGGGGGTTACTATAGTTGAACTGAAAAATGATAGACCTTCAATGAGACGACTATAGTGAGACTAGGAGCAGAGGAGAGGAAGCTCAGCAGAGGTTCCGCAGAATCAGTAAATGCTGAAGAAGGAATAACAGACCAGTGAAACCCGACTTGGACATTTCCTTGAAATTCACCAGCCATAAATTTCAGTGATGGCATTATGCCCATTTCACGTCTCCCTCTAAGAAAGTAGGTAACATCAATAACAATTTAGAGGGCACTAGTGTCAGATGCCTGGTGACTAAAGGAGATCAGACTGGCTTTGTCACATCATAGATCAGCAAAGATAAAAGATATGAAGGACGGTAGGCAGATAGCCTTCCTCTTTGCAACAAGGATAGAGAAGCTTTTTCTTGAACCCAGACACTGTCTTGAGAAATAAGAAAGGAGGAAAGCAATATCACTAAGAAGAAGCTAGTCTTTTGAATGAACTGAATATCTATCCGAAAGACTTTGTTTAAATGCACAAGACTGTGATTCCTTTATTTACCAAGTTTAAGTTTGTAATCCCTAATAACCAATGGGATAGAGGGCTTGAACATTTAGATTAGTCATGGAAAATGGGTAACAATATTTCTTTTTGCACATTTTGAATCATAGAGTATACATTTTGATACACAAACTAGTAGAAGCGTAACAAAAAGGTTAGAAAATATGGTTTGTGGAAACTATTTTTAAGTTGCCATGATATGTTTTTTTTTTTCTCCCCCATTTGTAGTCTCACAATGAAAGGTAGAGAAAGAAAATAATTGGAGCGAAGGCAAGTTTTCCTTTGTACGAGAAAATAGACACTAGGTAGTGAGATCCAAATACCAGTGACAGAGGGGCACAATTTCATATCAGAGGATTCAAGCTATTAAGACTAGCGCTACTGCTAGGAAACTGAGCACAATATACATTTTCAACCTCTGAAGTGTCACAATGCAAGGAAGAAGTGTGTTTTCTAAAACAATGTAGGATTAAATAAAGATTACAGTAAAGTTTATTGTCAAAGGTATAGCATCTAGACAGAGTTATGCTTATTTAAATCTTGCTCTAAAATTGTGTCCTTCTTTTCATAAACTGTGAAATGTTAAAATGTAACAATGTATTTATGTGACTTATTTTCACAAATATATTTTGTTGAAAAATTTAATCAAGGAAAAACATATACTACATGAAATTCAGAAGTTTACGATTGTACAGTACCTTATAGAATGGGCTCATGTTCATAACCCAGACATCATCAATAACCTATTTGCAGCTACCCGGGCAGGAGATCTATAGTTTCAAGGAGTCCTGAAGCTGTTAAGTGGCAATAGATATCACGTTAGTAAAGACATGATGTTATAAGTAATCTGTGAGGGATATGTGTATTATCATAGAAGTTAAAGAAACTTTGTCATTTGAAGTTTGTTTTGTGTTTTTTTTTTAATATAAAAATGAAGCTGCCTGGAAATATTTATTTCCGACTTAAACTTTTCAGTTTATTAAAAACAGTATTTTGGTACAGTTAGTAAAAATGTATATGTATTATTGCACAGTTTCTTTCAATGCTCTTGAAAAAGTCATTCATATTTATTGTCATATTATTTTTCTTAATAAAAAACTACCATCTTATAGCTCTGTAAATATCACATTATGCCTTAAAATAACTTTATATTAATTCCCTTTTCTTTAAAATATTCTCCATCCCAATGCACATATTTTTTCTCAAAAAACACTGGGAATTATTTTGAAGATTCAACTTTTTTTTTTTTTTTAGTAAGCTGAGTGTTCATTTTTTAAATTACTTAAAAAAGGTTGTTTACATAGATTTGGATTTACATAACTTGGTGGCAACATTTAAAAAATGTATAGGCTGTTTCATATCACACTTTAGTAATGTATAAAGCCAGTTCTGGTCAAGATGGCAAAGTAGGAAAAGACTGTGCTTGCTTTCTATCAAGACTGCATCAAAATTACAACTAAAGTATGGAATAAGCATCATTGAGAATTACCTGAAGTCTAGCTGAATGGAAGTCCCATATGTAAAGATGTACAGAAGAAGCCACGTCCAGACTGGTAGGAGGGGCAGAGATGTAGAACGAGCTGGTCCACACACCATGTGTTAAAGATTGGGAGAGGTTGGGAAGCCGGGATGGTTCCGTGGGTTGAGCGCTTGCATTGAAGCCCTGAGGTCCAAGGATGGAGTCCTGGCCCTGGCCCCAGCCCTTGCAGACCCATATGCTGCCCATCCCAGTTCCTTCCCATGTGGGAGGCCCCCAGGTTGGCTCTCACCCAGGGTGTGCCTCTCATGTGGGAGGCCCCCAGCTCATGGGGGTGTGCCTCCCATGCAGCGACCCCCCTGCCTTGTTCATACCCTGTGCGGCACTGAGCCCACCTGTATGGAATAAAACTATGTCAAAAAATAATGACATACAACTATGGAGACTGCTCTGGCTCCTCCCCTTCCTCTCTGTCTCTCACTGTCTCTGTTTCTGTCTCTCTTCCTGTTAAAAACAATAAAATATATCTTTAAAAAATTAAAAAGTATTGGGAGAGGTGTCTTGGCTGTGTAGAACCCTCTGAGGAGTAAGGATCTCAGACCCACACCAGCATCCTCAACCCAGGGTTCTAATGCCAGGAAGAAAAGATATCACAACACGTGCCTGTGAAAAGCAGTGGAGACTGTGGGTAAGTGAGATCGAGGCTACAGCAGTCCTAGGCCAGCCTCTGAAAAGGCTCGTGCAAAGACTTACTCACTGACTCTCTCCGAATTCCAGCTCTGGGGCAGCAGCACACAAGGTGCCAAGCACATCTGAGAGAAACTGAATTGTCTGGCTTTGGGGTGAGGGCTGGAGGGGCAACTTTCTCCTAGAGAGAAGTGCTAGCAGAAGCCGTCGTTCTTTGCTTTTGCTGAGCAGTCACATCTGAACCTCCACCAACCTGACTAATATTGTTTGCCCTGCTTTGGTGAGTCCCTGAGATCTTGCCCCACCCAACTTGCGGGCCCACCCAAGTGACTTTTCTATACAAATGGCCTGGTTTGGCTCATGCTTCAGACTTTCCTAAAAGCTCTCAAAGGCTCACAAACCCCAAACAATCAACATCTGGACTCATTGTGCCCCATACCTGTTGCTAAGCAGACCCAGGCCAGGCACCAGTGGCAGCTGGCCTCTGTTTAAAACTTCTTCTTTTAGGCACCCCAAAGCCCAGCACAAGTGGCAACCCTCGGCAGATAACTCTGTAGCTCATACCCAGTAGCCTCAGGCCGGGCAAATGCAGCAGCTGAACATGACCTGCAACAAGACCTCTCCCAAGAGGCCCCAGAACCAACACACCTGAGGGCTAGCTTCAAACCACACTAGAGAATCGTTCAACTACCTACACAAGTAACACACCCAAAGGACTGACTGGGCAGGCACCAGAGCCCAGCTAAGGAAAATCAGGTGCCATAGGGTCAGCCCCTGAACAACTCTGCTACTGTAGTCACAGCCAATCCTCAAAACCAATCAATCAGCCTAAGGGTTAATTCTTCATTCCTCTCACTGATGTGCAAATAGCAATCAAATTTTAACTACAACGTGGGGGTACACACAACCCACCCAAGGGATATACCTGGAGCACAGTTCTGGTGACCAGAGAGACTGCACCACTGGGTCACACAGGATACCACCTACTACATGATGACACTCTACTAAGACCAGGTAGCATAGCAGCTGTACCTAATACATTAAAAAACAAACAAAACAAAACAAAACAAAAACCCACAGTGAAGCGGCCAAAATGGGGAGACAAAGAAACATGTCTTAAATGAAAGACAAGAACAAAACTCCAGGGGTGGGGAGCAAAATGGAGATAAGGAATATACTAGCTGCAGACTTCAAAACACTGGTTATAAAGACGCTCAGTGATCTCACTGAAAAAATTTAGGAAACATAAAAGTGATAGGAAACATAAAAATGGATATAAAAGACGAAAATAATCAGTCAGAAATGAAGAATTTAATAATTTAAATAGAGAATATTCTAGAGAGAATATTCTAGAGGGAAAAAGAATCAGTCAGAAATGAAGAATATAATAATTTAAATAGAGAATATTCTAGAGGGAATCAAAAGCAAATTGGATGACACAGAGATTCGAATTAGCTATTTGGAAGATAAGGTATTAATAATAGTGCACACCCAATCAAAACAGAAAAGAGGAAAAAGAATTTTTAAAAAATGAGGCTAGTTTAAGGGGCCTGTGGGCCAACATCATGTATACCAATATTCACATCATAAGAATACCAGAAGGAAAGAGAGATAGATCAAGGATTTGAAAACCTATTTGAAGAAATACTGAAGAAAACTTCTCAAACTTGGCAAAGGAAACAGACATGCAAGCCCAGCAAATGCAGAAAGTATCAAACAATATGAACCCTAAGAGACCAACACCAAGACACATCATAATTAAAAGGTCAAACATTAAAGACAAAGAAAGAATCTTAAGAGCAGCAAGAGAAAGCAGTTAGTTACTTACAGGGGAGAGCTCAGAAGACTGTCGGCTGATTTCTCAACAGAAACTTTGTAGGCCAAAAAGGGTTGGCAGAAAAATTAAAAGTATTGAAAAGCAAAAAATCTACACTCAACAAAGCTATCATTTAAAATCAAAGGGCAGATAAAGAACTTTCCAGCGAGAAAAAATTACAGAAGGTCATCACCACCAAGCCTTTATTACAAAAAAATTTAAAAGGATATCTGTAAAAAGAAAAAATATCAAAAGTATACATAATAAAGTGGCAATAACTATATATCTATCAACAATCACTTTCCAATGTAAATGGATTAAATGCTTCAATCAAAAGACATAGGGTAGCTGAATGGATAAGAAAACAAAACCTTTCCATATGCTGCCTATGAGAGGCTTCAGATTGAAAGACACTAACATACTGAAAGTAAATGGATGAGAAGAGTTATTTCATAAAAATGAAAAGAAAAAAATAAAAGTAGTGGTAGCAATAATTATACCAGACAAAATAGACTTTAAAACAAATGCTACAACAAGAGACAAAAAGAACCCAGTGATCCCACTTCTGGGAATTTATCTGAAGCAACTCAAAACACTCCTTTGAAGGAACATGTGTATCTATATGATCAATACAGCACTATTTACAATAGCCAAGATACGAAGGCAACATTGGTAGCCATCGATGGATGAATGGATAAAGACTTGGTGGTACGGTATATATATACAATGGAATATTATTCAGCCATTAAAAGAATGAATCCAACCATTTGTGATAACATGAACCTAGGGGGTATTTTGCTAAGTGAAGTAAGTCAGGCAGAGACATGTCATATGATTTCACTTATATATGTGATCTAGAGAACAGCATAAACAAACAGACAAAATAGAATTAAGGTCAGAAATACAGAGAGCGTTTTGATGGTTGCCCAAATGAGGCAGGGGCTTATGGAGATGGGTAAATGTGTGTGTGGGGAGGATAAAGAGTTTCAAATTGGTAGTTAGAAGATAGTCATGGGCATGTAGAGTGTAGCATGGGGAATATAGTCAGTGGTATTGTAATCACTATGTATGGTATCAGATAGGTGCTGGATTTATTAGAGGCAATAACTTTGCAAGTTATGTAAGTGTCTAATCACTGTGTATACACTTGAAACTAATGTAATATTGTATGCAAGCTATAATTGAAAAATAGAAAATATTAAAAAATTTATAATCATTTTATTTTACATAAATAAATAATAATGCATAGTATCATCCACCAGGTGTGGTGCCAGTTAATTCAACCATATAATAAAACGAGATGTGTATGCAAGGGTAGAAATGAAGCCCTACCTACTTCAGTCTTCAGGGTATATCCTTGAAACCATGACTTACATGTTAGAACACATACTTACCTTCATAGCTTTTGTGAATTACTGTTCACTTTAAAAATCAAAACAATGATTTTACTCACAATTGTGCCTATGGTGAAGAAATGCTAAACTATAAAAGTGAAACCCAGCACATTAAGAGAAGAAACGCCAATGAGTAATATGTATTTGCAAACATATTCAACTTCATTACTAAGCAAAGGAGAACAAAACAAAACAAAACAAAACAAACAAAAAACAAGATTTCCAATTTTTTGCCCATTACATTTGGTGGAAAAGTTGCTTTTATTGTTATGACTCATGTTTGCCACTGTGCACTCAGAGAGAAAGTCTCATGTATACTTGATGGAAGCATAATTTGGTATAATCTTTCTGCAAAGCACTTTAAAAATATGTATAAAAATTCTACAAATTTTAATCAAAATATGTACCCATACCTGAGAATCTAAGCTGAAGATGTGGATGTATCAGTGAACTATGTACAAGTATTTTCATCTAATACTTACTATAAGAGAAAAAAAATTGAAGTTATCTGAATGGCCAAATATAAGAAACTAACTTAAAACACAGAACTCTTTTTGTTTGCTTCTGTTTGACAATGACAATATAGGCTGCTAAGTTCAGTTCTCTACTAGGCTACATCAAACTTGCTACATAGCTCATTTTATTCTGGCATTAATCAATTTCTAATAAGTTACTACGGTATTGATTAAGAACATGTTTTCAAAGTATATGTAAAATGACAGTAAAATGCTGATCATAAAATTACACACACATATTTTTACTGAGGTAAAATTCACATAACATAAAATTAATTATTTTAAAATTAACAATTCAGTGGCTTTTAGTACATTCATAATGTGCAACCACCACCTCCATCTAATCCCCAAACATTTTCTTTACCCTCAAAGGAGACTCTGTACCCCTTAAGCAGTTACTCTCCATTCACCCGCCACTGTGTAAATATTTTTTATATTTCTTTTCTGTTTCATTTTTAACACCTCTTCACTTTGTGCCCAGTTAAGTCTTTTTAATACTTAGAGATTGTTTCTGGTTTCATCAGCATTTATTCTGTCCAATGTTTTATAATATAGGCAGCTGATATCTCATTTTTTTATTTCTATAATGAGCACTTTAGTTTCTGACTGTCTGATCTAATAAATCATTTTTGTGATTCCTGCAGCATAAATTATTTTTAGTACAAAATATATATGTGTTGTGAACATTTAGGCAATGTATATAATAAAAATGAGAGGTTCTTATATGTCCTCCCACATTTACCAGAGTAACTACTGGTGATAATTTATTGTACAACGTTCTAAATGATTTCTTGATTCAGTCACAGGCGTATATCCCTTTCCCCAAATTATAATATATGTTAGTCATATTATATCAATAATCAGAGTTTTACTATTTGTTCATTAATTTTATGTTTTATTTATTCATTTATTCTTTCAACCAATATTTATTAGATGTTTATTAAATGCCAAGAAGTTTTCTAGAAGATGAAGATACCGGGTGAATAAATATCTGTGTCAAAATTTGTCAGGTCATTTGAAATAAGTATACATTATTCCATCATCTAGATGTAGCATAATTTAACACAATTCATTTAACCACTCTTCTGATGGACAGCAAAATTTTTTTAAAGAAACATTTATTGAATATCCACCAGATACCTCAGGCACTAGACTGAGATAAGGAGTACATTTGTTTCTTGTTTTTATATTTGAAATAGAAATTAAGTAGTGTTCAGCTTTACTTTTACAGAATTAAAACAGCCATCTTCTCTGTATTTGAAATAAAGTTAGGTTTTTTAGGGAGGTGTGGGTAAAGCCTACACAATCATTCCAACTGTTTGCTCAGGAGTCTAGAGAAAAGATTTACACCACCCTAAAAAATTGAATAGGAGAAGAAATAATCAAAATGATTAAAGCTCTCCTGGCAAAGGTACAAACCATTCAAATGGACTCCTGACCAATGAGAACAGATATAAGATATAAAAAATTCATCCCTAACACCTTGGTGTGCACTGTGGGAATATTGAATACTCAAATCCACTGAGTTCTTCCTGCCCTTTGTGTGTGTGTGTGTGGTTTGCTTGTTTGTTTTGTTTTGTGAGAAATGGGCAATATTTGTGCTTTTGCATTTACATATTTGGCTATGTGGAAATCCCAAGGAATGAATCATTCTGGATAGCTGAAAATTTTAATCATTTTTGATGGAAATCTTTCGAAAATGGATTTCACACTTCCCTGCCTTCTTAAACAGAGTGGATGGAAGGTAATTAATCTTTTTTTGATGACTTGGTTTTATCATTATGAGCATTAATGACTGTGCTGTGCTATCCAGAGATGACATCCTCGACACTGATTGCAGCATGCAGGATGGCCTGTGGTCCTATTAGTCTTCTTGAACGTTTGTGTCAGGTTATATGCTTCTCTACTGCTATATACTCAGTTGACACTCAGTGATGACAGTGAAGCAGTGCAGCAATGTGCTAAGAAGTGGGCTTACAGGAAAAGAAGGGGAGGGCCCAGAACAATCTCCATAGTTGTACCTCATTAGTTGTGACATGGTTTGATTCCACATAGGTGGATGTGGACCACGCAGGGTCAGAACCAAACTGGGGGCCTTCCTCATGGGAGGGGGCTGGGATTTGATCCATGGACCTTGTGGTTGCAAGACCAATGCTCAAACTGTTGAGCTGTCCCGGCATCCCCAATTTTTCCTTTAACCTTAGTTTCTTCACTTGTAAAATGATCACAATCACTCAGCTAACACAGTTGTAATAAGGATTCAATAATGGGTTTTGTGTATGGTGAAAAATTAACCAGTATTAGTTACTATCGTTATCAGGGTGCTAACTAATAAAAAATCATTTTTCTCAACTACACTGACATTTATTTTCTGCTGTGTGACTGGAATCTTAGTGGTAGAGTTGAGAGGTTTGGGTCCAAATTAAGGTGAATGAGGTTTTATGATAGGTAAGACAACAGGAACTCTGTTTTATTCTATAGAGTTTGTAACCTCAACATTGGGCGCTTGAATAATACTAGTTACTTCTTAACTCCTAACTATGAGGTCTGACAATTAAGTACGTGAACTTGGCACCATGTGGTTACATTGGCAGTACAGTACAAACAACTCAGTAAGGTTTTATAATCTTCGTATACCAGTGTCTCACAGCTCTGTTTGTGTCAACATATGGTGACGCCTTTCTGAGTGGTATGCACTATTGTTGGTGTGTGATTTTGTGTGTTGTCTTGTGAATGTCAGAGCTTGAGTTTGCCAAGACCTTTTGGAGAGGCAAGATGATATTTTGGGTCCTGTTATTACTGGTGATGAAACATAGGTTTACAAATATGACCATGAAACAAAGTGTCAAGGTACAAAATGGAACTCATGTAATTCTCCACGACCAAAATTTTCCATCAGTCCAAATCAAGAATCAAAATGATGTTGCTAAACTTTTTTGATATTAGAGGGCTTGCTCATGAGTACCAACTGGGTACTCAACCAAGTTGACAATTTTTGGAAGTGCTGAAAAATTGCATGAAAAAGGTAAAGAAAAATGACCTGAACATTTCATCAACAACTGATGACTCTTGCATCACAACTATGTACCAGCTCACACAGCACTTTCTCTGAGAGAGTTTTCAGCCAGTAAACAAATAACTGTATTTAACCATCATCCCTACTCACCTGATCTGGCCCCCAATGTCTTTTTTCTTTACTTGAAGATAAAGAAAATATTGAAATGAAGGCATTTTGATGAAATTCAGGATTTCAGGGTGAATCCCATGACAGCCTTAATGACCATTCCAGAGTTAAAAAATTGTTCTGGGGGAAGCCGGGATGGCTCAGAGGGTTAGGCGCTCACTTTGCAGCCCCGGGGACAGAGGATCGAATCCTGGCCCCTGCCCGGGCCCCAGCCCCGGCCCGGGCCCCAGCCCCGGCCCGTGCGGACTGACCCATATGCTGAACTGGGGAGTGCCCCCAGGTCAGTTCTCCCCGGGGCGAGACCCCGGCCCAGTTCCTGCCCTGTGCAGCCCCGCCCACCTGTGGAATGAAACTATGTGGAAAAAAAAATGATGTGCAACTATGGAGACTGTTCTGGGCCCTCCCCCTTCTCTCTGTATCTCTCTCTCTCTCTCTGTCAAAAACAATACATCTTAAAAAAAAACAAAACTGTTCTGAAGGGTGGATTAGGCACTGGCATCAGTGTATAGCTTCCCAAGGGGAGTACTTTGAAGGTGACCATAGTGATATTCAGCAATGAGGTATGTAGTACTTTTTCTAGGATGAGTTCACAAATTTAAATGTCAGACCTTAAATATACTATGCTAGCTAGTATCAATCAAAAGAAATTGAAATGATTATTAATATCAGACAAAGTAAATTATAGAGCAAAGACTATTATTATGGATAAACAAGTACATTTTATAATGATATATGAGTGAAATCATAAAGAAGAACTAGTAATACTAAGTGTTTATGCATTTAATAACAGAATTTCAAAATATATAACACAAAATCTATAGAACTACAAGGAGAAATAGACAAATATGTAATCATAAATAGAAATTTTAACACTTCGCACTCAATAAGTGAAAAACAAGTAAGGAGAAATGAGGGAAGATACATATTTGAACAACACATCAACCATCTAAACCTATTTGATATTTAAAATCACCCTACCCCCAAAACTGCAGAATACACCATTTTGTTTCCTAGTGTATATAGGGTCTTTACTAACATGAGTCATGTTTTAGGCACTAAAACAAGTCTCAGAAAAACTTGGAAGATTCAAAGCGTATCTTCTAAGTACAATGTAATTGCAATGCAATGCAAATAGAAGAAGGCTATCACAGAAAGATCTCTGGAAAGTCCCCACATATCTTGAACGAATTAACCAAATTCTAAAAAATTCATGGGTCAAATAAAATAAATAAATAAGTTAGAAAGTGTTTCAAAATCAATGAACATGAAAAGATAAAAATATCAAAATTTGTGAGATGGAATGAAAGTCTTGTTGGGAGAAAAATGTAAGTCACCAAATGCTTACATTAAAAATAAAGACCTAAGATTGTAGCCTTAACTTAAGAAATTAGAAACAAAAAGCATATTAAACTAAAATAAGCAGAATAAAGGAAATAATAAAGATCAGAGCAAATAGCAATAAAGTCTTTTATATGTAAAGAGATAGTCAATGAACCAAAAAGCTGGTTGTTTGATAGAACTCTAAAAAAAAATTAAAAAATGAGAAGATGCAAATTAGTAGCATCATGAATGAGAGAGGCGATATCACTACAGCTTCCACAGATACTGAAAGTATCCTAAGGGAATATTATGACAGCTTAGTATCAATAAATCTGACAATTTAGATGAAATAGATATAATTTTTTTCTAAGACATAAACTATTAAAGCTCACTCAAAAAGAAATAGATAAACTGAATGGCCCTGTGTATACTAAAGAAATTGTAATATAGTTAAGCTTTTCCACTAAGACAATTACAAAACCAGAAGGCTTCATTGGAACATTTCAGGAATAAATAACCACCAAATTCAGTGCAAACTCTTTCAGAAAACTGAAGAGAAGAGAATACTTCCTAACTCATATTGTGAGCCATCATTACTCTGATACTAACACCAGATATTGATGAACAAAACACACAAACAGAAAACCCAACTATAGACCAATATCCCTGATAAACATAGCTGCAAAAATTTTTCACAAATTTTGACCAATTCAATCTAATAATATATAAAAGTAAATATATCATGAGCAAGTGAGGTATATGCCAGAAATAACAAGATTGGTTTAATATTTGAAAATCAGTCAATTTAATTTACTATATTAGCAAACTAAGAACAAAATATTACGTCTTCTCAGTAGACACAAGAAAGCACTGCACAAAATACAACATTTATTTCTAATAAAAAGTACTCTAAATAAAATCTAAAAACTAAGAATATATGGTAACTCAAATTGTTAAATGGCATCTATGAAAAATCTATATCTAACATAATTATTCATAATGGACAAAGACTTTTCCAAAATGCTTTTCCCATAACATCAGGAATAAAGAAGAATGTATATAATCATTACGTCTAATCAAAATTGTGCTGGAGGGGATGCCAGGATTGCTCAGCAGGTTCAGCGCTAGCCTTGCAGCCCAGGGTTGGAGGATTGGGTCCCAGCCTTGGCCTGTGTGGACCCATATGCTGAACTAAGGTTGCTTCCCATGTGGGAGTCCACCAGTCTGGTTCCACCTTGTGAGGCCCCTGCTCTGGGAGGCCCCATGCCCACCTGTGTGGAACAAAACCATGTTGAAAACTGATGACGTGTAACTGTGGAGACTGCACTCGGCCTTCCCCCTTCTTTTTGTCTCTCTCTGTCTCTGTCTCTCTGTCAAAACAATAAATCTTTTAAAAAATTTTGCTGGAGGCTCTAAATAGAAAAATAAGGTAAGAAACAGTAAAACTCTTCTTATTCACATATTACACAATTGTCTATGTATAAAATCCTATGGAACCATGAGTTAATTTAGCAAAGTTGCAAAATATAAGATCAATATACAATATTAGTATATTTTAAGGTTAGAGGACTTACACTACCTGATTTCAAGATTTTAAATAAAGATAATTTGTTGGAGAAAAGACAGTGTTTTTGACCACTGGAACTAAAATAATTGAAAAAGTATACACATGCCAATTATATACTTCAGTCTATATACCTCCTACAATGGTAACAGTAAGAAATAATGAACCATAGACTTAAGTATAAATAAATGTTCTAGAAAGAAACATAAAAATATCCTTGTGCTTTTTGGAATACAAAGATTTCTTAGATATATTAAATGTACAATCCATAGAAGTGAAAATAAACTGGATTTAAATTTAAATTAAAAACTTTTGTCTGAAAGACTAAGAATGAAAATCAAGATACAGAATGGGAAGATGAAACAATAAGGAAACAAACAATACAGTAAAATATGACCAAAATATATATTTCACCAAAGAAGACATATAGATGGCAACATTTTCATATAAATCTGTGCTCAGCATTATTAATAATTGAAGTCAGGAAAGTTAGAATCAAAAGAATATAATTTTAGATTCCTTTTAGAATTTCTAAAATTAAATATTGCTCTTCCAGGTGTTGGTGAGCATGTGAAAGAACAGAACACTGCCTGTGGAAATATCAAATGCTACAAATCTGAAGAACAGTTTGGTAGTTACTCAAGAAGTTAAACACACTAATATATAACACAGCCATTCTACTTCTATGTATGCATTCTGGAAGAATGAAAGCATGTGACTGTATAAAAAATAAATGTTCGTGGGAGTTTTATTCGTAATGGCAAAAACTGGAAACAAGTTAAATGTCCATCAACAGGTAACTAGGTATAAAAATCGTATTATAACCAAACAAGTTGTATTGCAGGGAAATACTACTCAGCAAAGTGAACAACCTATTAACACAGGCAAAATTCATGGATTAATATCAACATAATTATGATGTACCAAAGAGGTCAGACCACCTCCCCCTAATGGAAGAATAGACATTAGGTGACTTCATTTATAATTATTATATAAGATTGTGGAGAATGCAAACTAATGTATAATGGTGGGAAATTGACATAAAGTGAGGAATTACATTGAAACAAGAGGAAATTTTTGAGGGTGTTAGATATCTTCACAATCTTGACCACACAAATGGTTTCACAGATACACAAGCATACGAGGGCTCTCTGGAAAGTATCCAGCCATGTAATTGTTCTCATTATATTGACAATAGCTAGGTTTTTTTCTGGACAGCTCTTGTATGTATGTATACATATGAAAACTTACGGGTGTTAAAATTAAATTAATGTAAAAGATGCTGGTGAGGAAATTAATTCTATAAATTATTTGATAAAAAATATTTTAGATGGTAATTCCATTCATAATTTTTTGAGGAATCTCCATACAGCCTTCCATAGTGGTTGTACCAGTTTACATTCCCACCAGCAGTGTATGAGGGTTCCTTTGTGTCCACAGCCTCTCCAGCACTTGCTATCCCTTGTCTTGTTGATTATAGCCATTCTAACAGGTGTAAGATGGTATCTCATTGTGGTTTTTATTTGCATCTCCCTAATTGCTAGTGAAGTGGAGCATTTTTTCATATAACTGTTGGCCATATGTATGTCTTCACGAGAGAAGTGTCTGTTAAGGTCATCTGCCCATTTTTTAATTGGATTGCTTGTTTTTTTCTTGTTGAGTTGTACAAGTTCTTTGTATATTTTTGATATTAGCCCCTTATCAGAGGCATTGTTTGCAAATATCTTCTCCCAGTTGGTTGGTTGCCTCTTTGCTTTGTTGATGGTTT
>PVKE010003895.1:0-68606 GCA_004027555.1 Craseonycteris thonglongyai
ACCTTAAGAACGATATTTTGCTAAAATCCTTAATATCAGAGGACTTATGGAACATAGTCGACAAAGAAAGGTTCCCATTTTTAAAAAAAGCGGCATATAAAATCAAATCGTTTTTCGGGTCAATGTATTTATGCGAATCTTTGTTTTCAAACATGAATTTAATAAAATCACGATATAGATCTCGACTTACCGATGAGCACCTTAATAATTGTTTGCTAACAGGGTTGTGGTCATACTCTCCTAATTACGAGGCACTGGCCAATGAAATGTAATGCCAAAGATCACACTGACAGATTGTTTTTTTTTATGTTTTCTTTTATGTTTTTTAAATGATTTTCTTATACGTGTGTTTTTTATTTACTTTTTTTTCTTATATATTACAATTTATGTAAGCAATAACTTAGTTCACACCATGCAATAAAAAGTACATTAATGAAGATACACAAGCTTTTGTAGGTTCTAAACTGAAGGACTTTTTTTTCTGCAGAATCCTCAAAACCTGTGGCACTTAAAATTTGTTAGCCTTTCTACTGAGAGGTAAATTATACACAACAACAATGAGAAAAGATTAACAGATCAGTTGTCTATTATGAATCATTCCAGCTTTGTTCAACAATGGCCGAAACTCTTTTCTCATATTCTTGTTTGTTTTCCTGATAAAGTTGTGCTGCCTGGCTATTGGCTGGACTGTTTGGATTCGGTTCATACAGCAGAGACTGAATTGATGTTAAGATCGAAGACACATCATATGTTGGACTCCATCGATTCTGAAGGATATCTAAACATATGCTACCATCAGCATACACATTTGGATGAAACATTTTGGATAAAAACCTAGCAGTTGGTGGTTTATTTGGATATTCTTCAGAAAATTATATTACTAGTTTAAAAGTACCGTCTTCAAAGGGTGTCCCTTCTGGTCCAAATATAACTGCATTCCACTGCATAATGTTGTTTTCAGATGGTGCACCACTGACACCCACAGGTGGGTCCTCTTGCAAACGCTTGAAATCCCGCATGAGCCTCCTTTGAGCTGGGGTCGACATGCTCCCCAGCTGCCCAGAGGTCAGTCTGAAAGAAAAGAGTCCCGCACAGCCCCCCCAACCCCCTGGCGCAATGGCCGAATCACTCTTTTATTTACTTTGTATTATGTTTTGTATATATGTTTCTTTGTGTGTATATAATTTGTACAATAAATTTATTTTAAAATTATTTTTGTTTATTATTTTTTATTCTTGTTCAATAATAAATATCTTTAGAAATAGCTGGTACCCGCCGGGGTACTGATATTTTAGAATGCGCCCTAGGGTATAAAAAGGTTAAGAACCCCTGCTCTAGGATTTTTGTGTTTTATTGATGAATTGTATCTTTTTGCTTTCTATACGATGGAGACAACTTATTTGTATTAGGATGAAGGACTTAGAAGTGCAAAAGAATAAAATAAGGAAAGATTATCACAGAAGTATTTTTTTTTATTACAACATGTAATCTTGAATTGTTAATTTATCATGAAGAGCTGGACAGTTACAACTAAAAATTTTTTTTCTCCCGGAAATTTGCAATAGGGAATATTGAGGTTTGTAGGAGTTTGGGGTATCAAACATAGTAGTTACAGCTGTTATACTGCTGGGATTTAATGTAGCCAGTAAAATGTGGGGCTGTTTATTTGTAGACATTTAGAGTGAGCTCTGTTATTTTCTTCAGTAATATAATGTAGTAGACTCTGTTGAAAATCATGCCTTAAATATTGAAGTACCTTTTTTCTTTTCTATTCATAGTGGTAGTCGCTCTTCTAAAACATTTAAACCAAAGAAGAACATTCCGGAGGGTTCTCACCAGTATGAGCTCTTAAAGCATGCAGAAGCCACACTTGGCAGTGGCAACCTCCGAATGGCTGTCATGCTTCCTGAGGGAGAAGACCTAAATGAGTGGGTTGCTGTGAATAGTAAGTAGCCTTTATATTTCTCAGCAATCTCAAAATTAGTTTAATATCCTCATGGTTGGTGATTTTGGTTTGCTATTGTTATGGGAGAGTGGGATCCTCCTAGGTGCTGGGTCCAGGTTCTTGGGACCCCTAATAAAGAATTGAGCAAGTACAGTGGTGAATGGAAAATTTATTGAAAGTAAAAGTGGAGAAAGTACACTTCCAAGAGATGGAAGCAGGCCTAGAGCTAGAAGAGGTGGCTAAAAAGGCGGATTACAAGGGGCTGAGCAGTTTTTATTGCCTTTCCTTGGGAAAAGGGGATAAATAAACTTTTGGGTATGGAGTCTTTTGATTGGCAATTCACTACATCACTTCTTTAGCTATCTTTCACTTCTGTTTCCTCCTGTGGTTGCTTAATCTGGGGCAGAGTCTCCTTAGAATAGGGTGGTAACCACCCTGGCAATTCAGGCTCTGTGAGAGGGTTCCTAAGATCCTTCTACTCTAGATGCCTACCTAGACTCCCTCTTGAGAGATTTGATCCTCTTAAGTCTCTGTGGGATGTTGAGGGCCTGAAGGTCTCTTCTTCAGTATCTACTTCCTGCTGAGTGTGGTCGTTGTCCCAGCTTATTGGGGAGTCATGGAACTCTCACCCTAACTAGGCTAAAAGGAAAGTGTCTCGGGATCCATCCAGAAAGTCTCATTCAGTTTGATTGGGATTCTTGCTAGGTTATGAGCTGTTTCCCAGTGGTCCCTAACTTGGGAGATATAGATTTGATTAATACCATTAAAAGCGTTAGTTTGTAGAACAGTCCCCAGCACCATAGACGCAGGGTGACCTTGTGAGGTAAAACGCAGCCCCTCAGGGTCTGCAGGCTGCCCTCTGGGTTAATGGGTTACCCTGGGACATTATTTGCCCAGGAGCTAGTTTCCAGATGGAATCAGCTAATTCAGTGGGCGGGGGACATTCCAGTCTAAATCCCATCTTTCCTTGATTAGAGTGATGAGACTGGAAACTGGAAAGAGAGTTTAAGGGTTAAGAAGTGAGGATTTAAGCAGGGGTCTTTTCCCCTACTACTATCTATTCTAGAATCTATTTGGCAACCTAATAGCACAATGTAGTGATAGCTCAAAGCACTTTAGCCTTTATGTTATTTTATTTCTAAATATGAAGTTTGGTGAAATTCTTGTCTCTGGTTATAATGAAATACAAAGCAGATGTACTATCTTCAGTTGGAAAAAATGGTAATAACAGCAGTTATTGTTTCTGGAACAGTATGCCTGGTACTCTGTTATCCTTTCTACTTGGATTATTTTATTTTATCTTTACAACCTCATGATGTAGGTACTATTATTAGACCAGTTTAATATAGATGAGGAAGCTGAGTAATCTGCCTAAACAGCTATTAAATGGCCAATCTGGATTCCAATATAGAGTTAATAATTTCAGAGACTGTACTTTAACCACTGTGCTAAATTAACTCTTCAGTAGCACGCTCAGTGATTTGTGTAAATTATGCTTAAAAAAAAATTCAATAGTGAGCTTATGAAATTAATGAAATTTGTTTATGAGATATTCTTAATACCTAGGAAGAAGTGAAAACTAAATCTTACTGGAAATTAAGCCAGAGAAAATTGGGGAATAAAATTGGTGCTTTTAATAGTCAGGGTTTTTCAGCATTAGTGAAGAAACTATTGAAATTTTATAATTGGGGGGATTTTATAGGAATGTAGTAAAAATAAAATGAAATTTAATTGAAAACATTCACTATATATCTAGGCTTTGGTTATGGGAAAGTAAAACAGTATTTTTCTCGTAATTTCTTGTAATCAGATGTTGTCTTACTGGGATTTGAAATATATCATGGGATTTATAAGTTGAGCTACCACCACTAATATCTTTTAGGAACCTACTGGATTTTACTGAGATGTTTTAAAACCTTAGTGTGACAGCATTTGCTTAAGAGTACTATTATAATGTGGTTATCCTCCTGTACCAAGAGAGTTTAATTACTGAAGAAATAAAGTGATTTTTTTTTTTTTTTCTTCTCTGTATTGGTGAGACTCATTTTACCTATAAGATGGTTCTGACACTTCACAGGCAATATTCAGAATAATTTTTCAATATATGTGTACATTCTTTTTTGTACTTGTTTGTGCCTGTTTGTACCATTTGATAACACATTTAGTAATTTTAAAAATCTAAAGAAGGCAGCATTAAGTTTCTTATACATGAGATGTAGACTTGTGCGTGTAAAAGCAGATCATCTCTTCTGTCTGTAGTCTCTCATCTCAATTGCCAGAACCGAATGTCCTTACTACTGAAAAAGTTAGGACTTTAGGAATTTCTGAAATTTCACAGGCATTTTGCATTAATAGCTGGATAAAAATTATTTTGAATTGGGGAGTTAGAATATGTTATTCTGCCTTGAAAATACAGCATTTGACTGAAGTATTGGATTCTAGAAATTTCCTTATTTAAGTATTCTTCCTAAATAACACCTGATGACGTAAATAGTGTTTGAAGCTAGACAGATATTTCAGCTCGCTGACAATGTAAACATCTTGGGTACATAAAAGGAGTGAAGGGAGTTTGTTGATAAGATTGGCATTTTAATGGCTTTTTGCTTTAATTCACTTGCCAGATGAAGATAAATGGTAGAAGATGGGAAATCTTTATAAATTTAACAACTTATCTCATAGGCAGAAACCAGAGCCTTGTTTTGAACATTCTGCTAAAAAGAGTGATAGCTTAAAGAAGACAGAAAGAAGGTTCAAGATTTTGGAAAAAGCTGGATGGATAGCTTATAAATTTATGTGGCACCGAATCCTATAGCCATACCTTGTTTTGTGTAAGGAAACAGACATTTACTAAATGGCTACATTTTTAGAAGTCCATAATAAATCCACTTTTAAAAGTAGGAAACAGGTTCAGGGAGTTGAAGTAACTGCCAAGTTAGAAGTTGGGATTCAGACTTGTCTTATTTAAGAGCCATAGGTTGTCCTCTGTTCTTGTGGAAGACAACTGAAGAATTATTAAGTTGCAGACTCATTACTTAGTAAATTTTGACTCTTTGAGAGGTAAGAGGGTAGAGGAAAACTTGTAGGATTAAATTTAGTATAATACTTATTACTGCTTTGCTTTCATCAGCAATTAACTTTGACTCCATTAAAGTCACTGTTTTTCTTCTGCTCTAGAAAGTCTGAATTAAAAAGCAAAGTACTGCTCATGGGTAATTAATGGGATGAAGAGATTTTAGGACTGCATAAATAGAGTGGGAATAGGGGCTAAGCTCAAAGTCACCATATCTAGTATTTGTACTTTTGTGTGTGTGTATCCTATAGCCTATAATAGAGCCTATTGCCAATTCTCTCCTGGGTGAAAATATATCTTTTTAAGTTTCTCAGGCAGAAAAGGAGCATGGTTAGTACAGAAATTTAAAAAGATATATTTTTGCCCAGGAGAGCATAGGCAATAGAATATATTATAGAGTCTGTAGATGTCAGTGGCTATTGGAACATTCCTTGTGGTTTCCTTGAATTCATTTGTACCAAGTTCACATCGACTGTTTGCTCTATAGCACACAAAAAAAAGACACACTGAGGGGAAGCTGTTTGCTTCTGCAACTTGTACTTTTCTTTATGAAAAACTGAAGTGATATTTTCCTTATTAGCTTATAAACTCAATGAGGACATGAGATTGAATCAGTTTGTCTCTTACTGGAGGTTGGCATAGTTTCTAGCACATCTAAGGGTCATACAGTTTCTGGGAAGAGGTAAAATTATTTTACAAAAACAGGTGATGTACCAGATTTGGCCTGTGGTCATAATTTGCTGACCCTTGTTCTAGGGTAAGGCTAATAAAATAGAATTAAACAAATATATACTTATCTAGCTAGTAGAGAAGAAAAATAGAATAAAACAATCCTAAAGAACTTAAGAAAAGAAAAAGAATAATAAAAGGTAAGATAAATAGAAAATAGTAAGTAGTAAATTATAATCCAAATAGTAATAATTTGTATTAAATGTAAAGAACAAATGCTTCAGTAAAAAAGACAACTATGTGTCAAGATGGTTATCAACAAAATAAATCTAAATTCTGTATTCAAGAAACATACTTTAATTACAGATATAGGTTGAAACTAAAAAGTTAAACACTAATCTAAAGAAAGCTGGTATAGTCATGTTAATATCAGATAATGTAGACTTCAAGGCAAAAAAACTAAAGGAAGACTTAAAAATGATAAATGGTTCAGTTCACAAAGAATATATGACATTCTGAATTTATGTATCTTTAATAACATCTCAATAATATATAAAATTAGTTGACTGAGGTAAAAGAAGAAATAGACAAATCCACAGTCATTGCAGGAGATTTAAACACTCCTCTCTCAGTAATGGATAAAAAATGTACCGGTATACAAAAAAAATCAACAGAAAATTAGATTTTAGCAACATGATTAACAGACTTGACCTGAGGAACATATGACCTCAGCACCTTAGATTATACACATGCACATTTTCAAAAATTGAAAAGATTGAAATCATATATAATCTTTGATCATAGAGGAATTTAGTCAGAAATCAATAACAAAAAACTAGGTAATCTATATATTTTTGGAAAGAACACTGATAAATCTAGATTCTGCTTGAATAAAATTAAAACTTAATGTTTTATTTATAACTAATATTTCCTTTGCAGCTGTGGATTTCTTCAATCAGATCAACATGCTTTACGGGACAATCACAGATTTCTGTACAGAGGAAAATTGTCCAGTAATGTCAGCTGGCCCAAAGTAAGACATGGTTCATGATCAGTTCTTGTTTTTTTACCTTATTTTACAGTTCTTAGATAAGAAGAAAGTTTTTGAACATATAATTTCTGTGCTTACCATTTCCTTCAGTGGTTTACCAGTGAGTTATATATTAAGTTTCGATTTCTTAGCCTGAGCTTTATGGCCCTTCCTATATTGTCCCACATTCTGCCTTTCCTCTGTTTACTTATGTATCTCCTTTGGTTTATCCAAACTAGATTACTGGGAATGCTTTGCTATTCCCTTTGTTACTTAAACTGAAAATTTGCTTATTTTATTCTTCCCATCTCCCTCCTATCAGTTTCTGTTAATATTTTATAATATAGCGGTTACCTGAGGGTGAAGGGGAAGGTGGGTGAGAGAGCAGGGCTGGGGGAGGAGTAGGGAGGGGACATTAAATATATGGTGATGTAAAGACAGCTGATTCTGGGCGGTGAGCATATAATGCAATGCATAGACAATGTAATATAGAAATGTACACATAGAAACTATGTAATCATTACCAACCAATGGCACCCCAATACATATAGCAATTACAAAAATATTTTAAAATATCTTAACCAGGGAAAGCTGGGATGGCTCAGCGGGTTAAGCACTCACTTTGAAGCCCTGGGGACCAAGGATTGTATCCTGGCCCTGGCCCATGCAGACCCACATGCTGAATTAGGGTGTGCCCCCAGTTCAGTTCTTTCTGGGGCCTATGTGGGAGGCTCCCGGCCCAGTTCCTGCCCTGTGCAGCCCTGTGCCCACCTATGGAGTGAAACTATATGGAAAACTAATGTCAACTATGGAGACTGTTCTGGGCCCTCCCCCTTCTTTCTGTCTCTCTCTGTCAAAAATCAATAAAATAATTCTTAAAAAAAAAAAAATCTTAACCATCTTCAAGGCCCAACTTCAAGGCCCAACATCAAATGCTTCCTTCTAATTTGATGTGATCTTTCTTTTTGTATCTTTATGATTATATTTCTTTGTTCCTTTATACTTACAGTATTTATACACTTCTTATTTAACCTATTAGATTCATTTTTCTTCTAAATCGCTTTTGGTGCAAGAACAGTGCCTGCCATCTAGTTACCACTCAATACATGTTGCTTGGGCCAAAACATTTTTGAAACTGGCTTTTATTATTACTATGGCCGATAATAACAATGATAGCTACCATTTATTCAGTGTTACATAAATTCAAGGTCTTTATACAGCAACTCTATGAAGTAAGAAAACTGTTATTCTCATTTTATAGGAAAAGAAATTGAGTCTAAGGAAGGTTAAGTAACAAGTCCAGGGTCTTTTTAGCTAGAATCAGGCAGAACCAGAATTGAAATCTAGGTCTCTTTGACTCGAGTGTCTGTACTCTTAATTACTACATTGTATTATTTTCTGATAAGAAATATTCATTGATGCTTATAAGGCATATAGAGAGGTTTTATTTTTAGTGCTGACTTTTTCTAAAATATGTTTTTTATTCCCAATTATATTCAAGGTGTAAATACAAAACAAAACAAACTGGTCAGACTTATTCGTGCTTAGAAATACTATCATTATAAGTAGTGACCTTAGGTGCTCGTCACTTCTTGTATTAATGCTTTCATTGCTCAGAATATTTTTAGTAACTTTTAAATTGCCGTGCCAGAGTCTTTATTTATTGACCAAATTTACATATTGAACAAAGTATTACCTAGAATCACCTACATAGTCCTCAAATTGACTCCCAATAAGTTTAGATGTTTCTCAGAATCCAGTCCTTTTAAAAGGAATTGATAGTTTCCATCATCAAAGATGTAAAAAATAATATGCTTTGAATGTTTTCTAAGGTAATGTTTTGGGGAGGGAACTTATTTCAAATGTATTGAAAATAATTTATTTTCAAACGATTTCAAACTTTGAAACTTCAGATAATTTTAAGTGTACAGAACAGTTGCCAAAACAGTAGAAAGAACTGCCATATTTCTTTTACCCAGATTCTCCAATTAACATTTTACTACGGTTGCTTCATCACCTACTCTCTCTTATATGATATGTATGCTCATTAACATTAATTTTTTAGGAACCTTTTGAGAAGTTGTAAAAATTAGACGCTTTTCCCCCTACATATTCAATTGTATATTTTTCAGAAATGAGGATACTCTTCCACATAATCAGCATACAAACCCTTCACACCACTTCTTCCTCTACTGGCCTTTGTGTATAAGAGTTAATATAGTAGCTCTGACTGCTCTCGTTTGAAAGGCCTGCTTACAAGGTTGACATCTGGAAACTTGGATTTCAGAAGAGTTCCCACCACTCTAACTTTAAGAGTGGCTCTCTCTGCTTAACCTGTACAAATGATATAGGTTATGCTTTCTTTCTGGTAGTCTGGAATTTTAGTACATGCCATGCAGAGGCTGCCTACTTGACCATCCCCCAGTAGTAAACCCAGAGATTAGGCCTCTAATGAGCTTCCCAGATAGACATTATTTAGCATGTGCTATCACAACTCAATCCTGGGGGAATTAAAGGTGGCCTGTGTGACTCCACTGGAAGAGGACTCTTGGAGGCTTGCTCCTGGTTTCCTTTGGACTTGGCCCTATTTGCCTTTTCCCTTTGCTGATTTTGGTTTGCGTTTTTTCACTGTAATTAATCATACTTGTAAGTACAGCTATAAGCTGAGTTTTCTAAGTCCTCTTAGCAAATCATTGAATGTGGGGTGGTCTTGGGGACCCCTGACACATACTGTCTGATGTTTCCTTATGACCACATTTGGGCCACATGCATTCTTGACAGGATCCCACAGAAATCCTTTTTTTTCCCCTCGGTGGATCATATTAGGAGGCACACAGTGTTGACTGTTCCATCACTGGTGATGTTTACCCTGATTATCATTTTTATGTTAGTGTCTGCAAGGTTTATTTAGCTCAGATTTGTCATTTTTCCCTTTGTAATTTTGTAGTATTTTATTGGGAGGTTTTCTGTTAATACACCAATACCCCATTCCTTTGAACTAGGGAGAATTACTGCCACTTAGAATAGTGCTCTGATCACTTTTCTCCACAGAAACCTTATCTAAATAGCTGTTACATGAAGAATGTACCTAATTCTTCAAAAGCAACAGGCATAGGATCTCTTTTTTTTAAAGATTTGTTTTGATTTTGACGGAGACAGAGAGAGACAGAGAGAAGGGGGAGGGCCCAGAGCAGTCTCCATAGTGGTACATCATCAGTTTTTGACCTGGTTTCATTCCACACAGGTGGGTGGGGTCCCTGCAGGGCAGGAACTGGGCTGGGGGCTTCCCACATGGGAGACATGCCCCCTCGAGCCAGGGGTCAAACGAGGGGGCGAGAACTGAACTGGGGGCCTCCTGCATGGGAAGCACACCCCAGTTCAGCATATGGGTCCCCATGAGCTGGGGCCAGGATTCGATCCTTGGTCCCCAGGGCTGCAAAGCGAGTGCTTAACCAGCTGAGCCCTCCCAGCTTCCCCAAATTTGTAAACATTGTATTTTTTTTTTTTTTTTTAGCTCATCAACTATTGTTAGTGTTAGTGTATTTTATGTGTAGCCCAAGACAATTCTTCCAGTGTGGCCCAGGGAATCCAAAACGTTGGACACCCCTGATCTCTGTGTTGCATTAGAACTTTAGTTTTATATTAGGAAGAACCTCTTGAATGTGAAAGTTATTACATAGTAGGACACAATGCTAAGAAATGGTAAATCTCTTGGAGATCTTAAAAGTAGACTTGCCAGTCATTCCTGTGGTCCAGGATTGGCAATAAGGTATATGGTCAGAATGTTTATTCAGGTGTATCCTGTTGAGATTTATTGCTCAGGTGTAAGGTAGCTATGATTAAATATAAAGCATTCTTATTTATTCTATCTCAAGATAATTTTCATCATTTAAAATATCCTGTAGTATTGTTCCATCGTATTTTCTTTCCTTTCCTTTGCTGCATTCACTGACCTACCACTCTGTCAGTTCAAACTCTGGGACAAGGTTAGAAAAGCACAGTTGATTCAAACAGAAAAGCTAAGTGGCAGAAGTATTTTTGGAAATTAAGAAACTTAAATGCTACTTCAGTTTAGAGATTTTTATACTTTGGAATTTCAGCTGTATGCTTATTTTTTATCTTAAAAATCAGGGTGTGTGTCTATGTATATGTGTGCATGTGTAATTCCATTAGCATTCTTGTCCTGTTTTTATTTATATCTTGTAAGTCTGTCTTCTAGTCTCTTTTCCTTGAGAGTAGAGAAAGTGTCGTTCATTTTAATGTCTTTTTAAAGGACAGTATTTCTTGACACATTATTTCTCACGTGGTAGGTATAATGTTTATTATCCCAAAAGATAGTGTTCTGTTAAGACACCTCAATTCTATAGGTGTCTTTATTTGGGTTACTGGTTTTCTTCAAAGACATGTTTAGCTAGTCAACCAAATATATTCAAATATTGAGTCATTCTCTTCTTCATTCATCTTACTTTGGAGCTTCTGTGATATTCTCTTTCCATAACCCAAAATTTAAAGCCCCAAGTTTAAAAGAATTGTACTGCCTAAGTAGAAATGGTTTTCAAGGAAGAATAACCATAAAATTTAAGATGGTCATCACAGAAGTGGGAAATAAGTTAGGTTTTCTACTGAGGCAATGTATGATTCTAAAATATAAATGCTATATCTGAATGAAAGCTGTATAAGAAAACTAAAACATGAGAAGAGCCTAGAAACACAAAAATGAGTTTGATGGGATCTGCTTAATTTGGATTGTGATAAATACAAAATAGTCCAATAGCCCTTTAAAATACTAAATTTATATACCAAATGCAAAAATCTTTATTTGGAGGAGTGAGCAGATTTTTAAAAACATGTCCTGTATTTACATTCAGAATACACATACATATATAATATAAAAAATATACACGCCTATGTATAGGTATGTACTGATATTCTGTGTGCTCTTTATCTTTCCAATACAGATATGAATATCATTGGGCAGATGGAACAAACATAAAGAAGCCTATTAAGTGCTCTGCGCCAAAATATATTGATTTCCTGATGACTTGGGTTCAGGACCAGTTGGATGATGAGACATTATTTCCATCAAAAATTGGTAAAATTATTTTGTTTAATTGGTATCCATCATGATTTATTTGATTTTTATGTTTCTAGAGCTTATTGATTCGCTATCCAGGAACCATACTACATTATCATCCCTATCAAAAAAAAAAATATTTTTAAAGATTTATTTTATTGATTTTTGACAGAGAGGAACAGAGACAGAGACAGACAGAGAGAATGGGGAGGGCCTAGAGCAGTCTCCATAGTTGACATTAGTTTTCCATATAGTTTCACTCCACAGGCGGGCACAGGGCTGCGCAGGGCAGGAACTGGGCTGGGAACCTCCCACATAGGTCCCGGCAAGAACTGAACTGGGGGCATACCCCAGTTCGGCATGTGGGTCCGCATAGGCTGGGGCCGGGATTCGATCCTTGGTCCTCGGGGCTTCAAAGCGAGTGCTTTACCCGCTGAACCATCCCAGCCTTCCCAATCAAAATATTTTTATCCTATGTATTTAAAAGTGTCCTATCTTTTCATACCTATTTATCATGAGCATTAAGGTTAACTACTCAATAATTTTAAACAATGAGAAGATCAGTATATTTGGACAATAACAGTCCAGTCTGTGTTTTGGAAAAAAAGAGATTGGATATTGGGGTAGGCAGCCAGTATCATCTGCAATAGTCATATCTATTTCTTGTTTAGGGAAGGAGTTTATTTGACTTTTATCCAGTTTTACGTTATATATGTGGCAAATAGGGAGTCTGAATTTATGATACACAGTGCAACTCTTATATGTGAAGTCAACCTAGGTAGAAGAAAATAAAATTTGAGGTGTTGGCCTATTGTTATCTGATTGACTTTTGCTCTTCTATATTTGCTCTTAAGATTTGGCCTTTTAAGTGAAAGTTTTCCCATTTAGACAGTTCATATGAATTTACTTTTTCAAACTTCTTACAACTATGTTTTCTGAGTAAGTTAAGAATTTCTCTTCTAACAATATACAACGTTTAGATTATATGATTTATTTTTATTTTATTATTTACTTTATTTGTTTAAAGATTTATTTTATTGTTTGAGAGAATGTTAGAAAGAGAGAAAAAGAGAAGGGGGGAGGTCTCCATAATTGTACATCATTAGTTATGACATAGTTTCATTCCACACAGGTGGATGTGGGGCCACACGGGGCGGGATCTGAACTGGGGGCCTCCCGCATGGGAGACAAGAACCTTTGCTGCCATCTGACAGTTACCAGTTGCATCGCAGTTCAGCATATGGGTTTGCGCAGGCCAGGGCTGGGATTTGATCCCCGAACCTCGCAGTTGCAAGGCAAGTGCTCAACCTGTTGAGTCATCCCAGCATCCCGAGCAAAATAAAATTTCCCACAATATTTTTCATTCAGTTGTCATGTCTCAACCTTCTTTAATGTGACATATGTGTACTTCAGTGTGTTTTTTTGGTTGTTGTTTGTTTTTTTACTTTCATGACAGTGAAAAATTTGAAGACTGCAGGCATACTATTTTGTATAGTATCCCTTCGTTGTGGTTTGTCTTATGTTTCCTTGTGACCTATAATATTTTTAAATGAGCAGCAGGTAACATGATGACATTGAACCTGTAGTACCAGTATTTAGTTTACCTTTTTCCCATCTGGATTACTTAACAGTATAACATAGTATGTGGAATTTTGTGTTTTTTTACTTTTATATTTGCTTAATGCTATAAAAATGCTGTAATTTTATCAGTGAGCCTAATTTAAGCAGAGATTAGCTATTTTTAGGATAAATGTAGACTTGGAGTAGTAATAAAATAATTCCCATGGAAAAATTTTTTTAATACAAAAATAAAAATTTTTAAATGCAAGCATTTTAAATAAAATGAACATGGTTAGTACATTTTTTGTATTCAGCAAGTATTTGAATTGAGCATGATGGTATGAAACTTGAGGATCTAAGTGTGAGTTTTAGCTCCATTACCATCTTAGGCATTTCTTTGTTTCATTTTAGTAAAGTGGTAGTGGTATATTAGAGGCCTGAGGGCAATACTGAAGACTAGTTCTTACTCCATAGAAGCTTTGAAGTTTATTTCATTCATGATACGTTCAGAACTTCTGAAAAGTACAGTGGGCATGATAAATACAGTAATTCATAAATAATTTTCACTCTTGTCTTGGTAGTTTTTATTGCCATTTGCTACATATTTGTATTGCGTTGTTCCTGTCTCTTGTTGTTAATAGATGGGTTTGTTTATCTATTTACTAGGTGTCCCATTCCCAAAGAATTTTATGTCTGTGGCAAAAACTATACTCAAACGCCTGTTTAGAGTTTATGCTCACATTTATCATCAGCATTTTGATCCCGTGATTCAGCTTCAGGAGGAAGCACATCTGAATACATCTTTCAAGCACTTTATCTTTTTTGTCCAGGTAAGTTGAATTAGGAGGTCTTTTTTTGCTCAGTAAAATCAGTTATCTACAAAGTTCTGAGGTGAATATTGCATTCATACTGTCATGAGAAAATATGCCATATCTCTATAGTCTTCATTGCTCTTCTATACTTGCCATGATGATAAAGGCTAGCCTTTTGTTTCTAAATTCCATTCATCTCCAAGCTGATGGCTTGCAAGTCTAAAATGGATCTGAGAAGTCTTGTTTAGGATTTTCTTCGGTTAATGGGCTATTATGAAACCTGGCTAGTTTGGAAGACATATACAAGAATACGGACGGTTTCTTGAGCCCTTTAGCATTCTTCCTCTGCCTTTTAACCTTCAATTCCTTTCACCTTGGAACTTTTTTAGTATACTGTGTCTTAGAAATGGAATTTGAATATCATACAATTTTTTTCTTTTTTTTTAAGATTTATTTTATTGTTTGAGAGAGAGATAGACAGAGAAGTGGGATGTGGCCCAGAGCAGTCTCCATAGTTGTGTATTATTAGTTGCGACATAGTTTCATTCCACACAGGTGAATGTGGGGCAGTGCAGGGTAAGAACTGAACTGGGGGCCTCCACATGGGAGGCATGCCCCAGTTCAGCATATGGGTTTGCATGGGCCCAGGCCAGGATTTGATCCCCGGACCTTGCAGTTGCAAAGCAAGCACTTACGCTGTTGACCTATCCTGGCATCCCCTTTCTTTTTCCATTTTTAAAACACGTTTCTGAATAATTTTTAAGTTGGGTACTGTCCATTATGTTCAAAGGGGAAAATATGTCCCAAAGAGTGTTGCTGTTCCAGAGGTCCATTAGTCTTTGATCTGATTCCTTAATTGTCTGCTTCTTCCTGCTTTAGTTCTCAGAAAACTGGCCTTAGAAATGAGATTAAGAGTAGTGAAGATGTTCTTACCCTGCAATAGTAATTAGAGAACTAACAGCCAGGAGTGAGGAACAGGTGAAAAAGGTAAACTGACTAGCTTTTTCTTTTTTTGATGGAGGTGGTGGGTGGAGGTTAAGAGAGGTGATGGTAGGCAGAATAAGTCCAAGGCTTGCATCTGTTGTGTTTGTGTATATCTGTGGGCATATCCTTACAAATGCCTTCCCTATGCCCTGTCTCCAATAAAGAAAAATGTGTCTATTTTCCATCTATACACATTCCTCTCACTGAAGGCACATAGTTTGTATCTTTTTTTTTTAAGGATTTATCTTACTGTTTTTGACAGAGAGAGAGAGAAGGGGAAGGACCCAGAGCAGTCTCCATAGTTGTATGTCATCAGTTCTTGACATGGTTTTGTTCCACACAGGTGGGCGGAGGCCACACAGGGTGGGAACTGGCTGGGGCCCTCCTGCATGGGAAGCACACCCCAGTTCAGCATATGGGTCCGCATGGGCCGGGATGCTATCCTTGGTCCCCAGGGCTGCAAAGCAACCCTTAACCCACTAAGTCATCCCGGTTTTCCCTTGAAGCCTTTTGAAGAGCAGGTTGGAGCTGGGGGTTGGGAGATCAGAGAGGTTTGCTCAGGGTCAGGGACTAGCTTGCCTTATGTCACTAATTTCCAGTGCAGTATTCTGAGGAGTCTTGAGAATTCTAAATTTGAATCTACTCTCATGGTCACTATGAAGGTATATTTGTCAAGGCAGAGGAGTTGAACGTATTTTATTTAACAATATATTAACTTAATGTAAAATTTAAAAATTTAGTCATACAGTATACAGGCACTCCTCACTTAACTACTGAGTTTTGTTCCTACAACTGTGTCTTTAAGCGAATTGGTTGATAAGCAAGAAGCTTAAAAGATGGATGTCTTGTGGTGTGTTGTGATGCCATAGGGTATGTATGAGGGAGAACCTCCAAAACTGGAATTTATAAAGAAGTGTGTATTTATCCTTACATGCTTAAGCATCAGTCACCTTCTAAGTACTCTCCATTTGATGCAATAATGTCTATCGAGATGCTTTTTCCACTGCTCAACACCATTTTTGAACTTGTGATTTTGATGCCTTTTAGTTCTGCCTTTTCTTTGTTTCACTTCTTCCACATCAACAAAATGTTTCCCTCTGCTAACTTTTTTCATCTGGGGAAACAAAACATCGCTCAGGGCAAGATCTGGTGAAGAGGGAGGGTAGGGCATGGGGTCATGCAGTTTTTGGTCAAAAACTGCTAAACAGTGCAGTGTGGGCAGGTACATTGTCATGGTGAAAGAACCCGTCATCTATTTGTCAGAACTTGGGATGTTTATGCCACAAATTGTGACTCAATCTTTTCAAAACTTCCAGATTAAAAACTTTGGGTGACTGTTTGACCTGGAGGAACAAATTCTGAGTGTATAATTCCTCTCATATAAAGAATGATAATTCTGTTGTGTTTTTTTTTGTGCCCCTTCATATTTTTCAAATGATATCACGTGACACCACACTTAATAAATGAAATATGTATTCTTGCAAACACTTTATGCAGTAAATATTAACTGATTGTAGAAATGAGACAATGACTGAGTAAGGGGATTCCCTGCACTGGAGAACTGGTTGTAAATTAGAGACATCATTAAACAGGTAGGTTGTTAAATGAGGAGTGGCTGTAATATATATTCATTTAAATTCTTGGTCCAGACCTCACAAATCCTAGGGGTAGGTTTGCTATTAAATGGCCCCTACTGTTTCTCCCCCAGTACTTACTGAGTGCTTGGCACCTGATGAATGCTGTGATAATAAATGCATGAAATTGGGAGCTCATAATACCCCACCATGGCAGAAGATCAGAAGATGTATAGACAGCCTCTTATTTATTAGCCTTATAATTTATAGTTCAGGGGAAATGTATTTAGACTTGAACTTCAGAGTGACAGGAGTGGAACTTCTAAAGATGCACAAATTAAATCCAGGCTTTCTTACTTGTTCTTTATAACATTTTATCTTATCATTTGTGGATTCCACATTATTCATGTTACTCTTGTACCACATCTCATGATACCTTGTAGATGTGTTGGTTTACTCTGAAATTTGCCTGTTAGATATTTTTTTGGCCCATACTTGGTTGACTATATCTAGATGGTGGCCAAATTATTTATTTTAACAGGAAGCAGTAACTCCTGTTTATGGAGTGTTTACTTTTTTTCAGGGATTGCATGAAGTGGTTAACATACAGTATCATATTTAGTCTCCACAATAATTTTATGAGGTAGGAGGATTTAGCCTAATATTACATATATAAAACATAGTATCAGATGTGGTTAAGTGATTTGCCTAAGGAATAGAAAAAACATTGTTGAAAAAAAGATTTGACTTTTATTTGCTTTAAAAGCTAACTTCCAACAAGTGTTAATAGAAATCTGCTTTGAAATGAGGTAGATGTAAATAATATGTTTTGCTATTTCTTCTGCTTTTTTTTTTAATCATGCATAGGAATTCAACCTGATTGATAGAAGAGAACTTGCACCACTCCAAGAACTGATTGAAAAGCTCACCTCAAAGGACAGATAAGAGGACGCAGAACCATGCAAATTGCTCCTCACCATGAAATTGTATGGAGTGTATTTGGATTTTTTTGTATTTTATTTTTATCTCGGTGTTTTTGTCTTAAATTTTGGGGGCTTGTTTGGGTTACTTTTTCTTTATTCTGAATAAATGAAACCATATTCTATTGCTAAAGGAAGCCAAGAATCATTCTCTATACATTTGATAGGCTTAAATTTTGTCTTGGTATATGGTATTTTTTATTTTTAACTTGGTTTTGGTTACTTGGGAAATTTTTGATAACATTGTGTGTTGTAAGAAAATGCTTATTGATTGGAGTGCTGATGGATGGGATTCTGTGTTTTATAAATTGTGGCCAATTTTTGAAGTCTCTAAAAGACTTACATTTTTAAGTGCCTTGGCAGGTTCACTTCTGAGGTGCAAAACACAGACATAGAACTAAACAGGGCTTGAAACACCATTACGTAGGATTACTACCCAGGGCATTTACTGCGGATGCATGTTTTAAAATATCTGTGATAAAAGCCATAGTTTACCTAAATTGGTGATCTCCAGCTTTTACTACATTGAAGAAACACAATTTGTAAAGGTATGCACATAGAACATAAAAAAAAACAAGTAATTTTTAATTATTTTTTATATTGCTGGTAATTCTGTTCCACAAATGCTTAAAGTTCTATAAGCAGACCTTTTCCATCTCTTGATATCTGTGATATTGAAACTTGAGGATGTTGAAATGCAATACTGGCCTGTTGCATTTTGGCCTTTTTCTACATGTTAACTGCACTGTAGGTGTAAATATTCAGGTTGTATGCAGGTTTACCATCTTCAGAGATGATGTGGAACTGTGAGGTTTCTTAGCAATTGCCAAATGAGCCATAGGTCTGCAGAATCCCCTTCTATGAAAAATAGGGGATAGGAGTGTGTGTTTGGTTTGAGGGGTTAATTTGTTTGGGGACTTATGGATGGAATTAAATATGGGGAGTCAAGTTTTAAAAAGTCCTGTCTTAAAACCCTTGAGTAGAATGGCATGAAGATTTAAATCAATTTCTCATAAGCAGAGTCTTGGAAACTTCTTTTTAAGAATCAACTTCCCTGCGAAGTTAAAAATAAATTAATTTTAGGTATAGATATTAAATATGGAATTCAAGGACTGTTTGGGGAAATTGACCACATTCCAGCATTTCCATTCAGTGAATGGAGCTGGTGTTTGCTTGTCATTTTTAAATGATATAGTACCTTCTTTGCTTATTACAGGCCCAATTTGAAGCATTCTGACTTCTGACTTTTCCACTATGACAGGAAATATTTTTCTTTGCAGTGATAGCAAACAATGAAAGTGCTAATTCAGTAATTATATTACATTTTATTTTCCATGAGTTTCTAGTGAATTACTTTCATATGAAAAGTTCAGAAACTTAATTTTTGAAAGAACTATTAACATTTTCACTTAAATTTTATTCTTGAGATACATTCTTTTCAGACTTCCAGTTTAATTTTGTCATTTATGGTAAATCTGTTTCCTTCAGTAAGAAATATGTACTCTTCTCTTAGAAATATTTACTTTTTTTTTTTATTTATAGAATAGAAATCTTGCTCTGAAATTGTATAGACTAAAGACACTTGGGAAAGAATCTAAAATGAAATCAGTTTGTTTTCGCTGTTAACAAGTAGAACAGTTTTAAACCAGTCATCTTAAAATAAGTCTTTTAGTATCCAAACATGTAATAGCCATTATGGATTGATTCAGAAATAAAATTTGGCGTGAAATGCTATTGGGTTCTATCTGTTAACGCACATGATTACTCAAGTGGTCTTTCAAACTACATTTGATTTCATATCAACCTAGTGTCAAAGGGGTTGCAATAGCCAAGTGTAGAGAGAATAGTGAAAAATGGTTCTTATTCTTTTAAGCCTTATATAGTAGTACACTGTAAAAATGGAAAAATGCTTCTATAAATTAATGTTTAGTGGTAGGATCTACTTTCCCACTATGTATATAGGAGTTTGTTTTCACTGTGCCAGAATCTCAGGTGCCTGCTTACACGACTATTTGTTTAAACAGAGCTATTGGGAAGTTAGGAGTTATGTATGTGTATATATGGTAATGAAGAAGAGAAGTTTTTCCAGAGGGAGGCCTGGCAATTTACATGGCTACAGGTAGGAAAATATTCACCAGAGCATGTGAGACATAACTGATTTGTTAAAAAAAAGTTGCTTTGATTGAGTTGGTTTTCATGAGTGTTCGTGAGATGCCCTTTATAAAATAAGGATCAAACCTTGGCTTTGCAGCAGAGCTTGCTTATAAATGTCTATTGGATTCTTTTCAAATCTCTGTTAATTTAGTATAAATAACCAAGATAAGGGTTTCCTTTCCATTTTTTATACAGAGATATAAAACAGAAGTTGGTTTTCTCATCAATGATAGAAGCATAAAATATAGTCGTAAGTTAACATAGTATTACTGTCACATGCTTTCGTTAAATGTCAATGTGAAGCAAGTTTTAGGAGTTTAAAATGATGGAGCAATGGTGTTGGAGAGAACTTTAACCGAAAGAGTGAAAATCTTTTAGTTAGCAGTAGGTGGTGCCACTGACTTTCATTTGCTGACTTGATTATGCCATAAGACCTATGGCGTTAAATTGCACTAAAACAGTAAGCATCGTTTAGTTAGCTGGTAGAGGCTGTAGATGTCAGTTTACTTTAAATTGAAAGATTTTAGATTGCTGTTGCTTTTTACTTTTCATAAATTCTAAATGGTCAGCATAAAATGTAGGAGAGGACCTGTTTAGTGTATAATATATCTCAGACTGAGCTACTGCTTGGTTTATCAGGAAAGATAAAGCACTACAATTGCTTATATTCAGGAAGTGCAGATGATGTGAATATTTATATTTTACATATAATCACCAGACTCCATTTTATGTATTAGTATTTTTCTTGCTTATTGGAAAATAGCAAAATGACAGACTTCTTTTATACCTTTGCACCCTCTCTGAGAGAGGTTTTGATAACCACTGAAATGATAAAATATATGAGATGCAGTTACTAAGTTGTAGGGCTTTCTTTTAAAATAAATATATTGTACCTTAAACATCAAATGAGAATTGATCATCAGAGTGGTTCCTTTGGGAGTACTACTTATCCTAGCTATGCTGCAAAGGTGTAAAGTTTTTGGAATGTTTTCAAAGATGCCTTGAGAATCAGTTGATGACCATGCAGGAAAACCTAGTTCATCATTTTAGTTATACCACAATATTTTGGCAGCTTATTGTGACCTATTTCATTCACCAAACCAACTCTACCTTGCTGTTTTCTTAGAACTAAACCATTATGGAAGTTCAAGAGAATGTGCCATCGGTTCTGAATTTGTAGAAGAGAATGTTTTGAACATTGGTAGCATCATTTAATAAAGGAATAGTTTCCTGATGTCACTACATTGAAGTATGTAGTATCATTTGGATGTATAGATTTTAATTTTTAAGATTTAGTTTGATTACCTTACAGTTAAATATAATAAAAAAATCCAAGTATTTATCTTGTTTTCTATTTTTTGTTCTTTTTCCTGATAACTTTTGAATTTAATCTTGAGTGCTGTAGGATAATTTTGATTGAAGGGATAAATAGGAAGAAAATGAATTCAGTATTTAAAGTAGAAGTAGCTTAAGGAAACAACAGCTTTTTTCTCCACCCTTTTTAAAACAAAAACAAAACAAAAACATTTTCACTCAAATGAACAATTTGAATTTAAATGAATAAATTTTATATATTAGGCTGAATTTTAGCTTACATATCACAGGTAAAATATTTAAAATTAAATAACCATTTCATTTATCATTTGTAACTTTAAAATTGTGAATGTCTTTTTAAAAGATATGGGACCAGAAGTATATTTATAATTTGAAAATATGACTCATATTAAGAAAAAAAACTTCAATTACTATGAAACTTATCTGGGATATTAAAGAATATACTAATTCTTAGAAATGCTATTCTAGATCTATACTTTAAGGACCATTTCTAAAACTTAAATATTAGAATTTCATCAAAATGTTAAGAGTCACCATAGAGATTACTATTGTTCAGCTGTCAATTTAATGGTGTATAAGAAAAATGTTTAGATGTAAAGCTATCTCAAGATTTAATGGAAAAGTTTAAGATACAATAACAATTCTGTCTAGACAATTTGAATTTTTAGGGCTTTCGTAGTGAGCTAATCATATAGATTTCATTCTGAAGGGATAAAACTGCTCTGTGTCTGCCACTTGCAGCTGAACTGATACTTAAATTTTGACAGAGGAGAAAATACAGGTTAAAATATTGAGAACTCTGTTTTGCTAGTGTGATTTTAACTTTCTTTTCCTACATATAAAACTATACAATAGACAACTTTAGATTACAGTTCTCAAAGATAGGGAAATCACTGTCCTTTTCTAGCTGTATGTTGACTTGTCATCTCCTTTTGCTTGAAGGTAAATTACTTCATCACTGCTATTGACTTTCCATACCACTCACCCCTTCAGTACACACACACTTGGAAAACAAAATAGGCTTAGTGCGCAGGTCCTCCTGGTTAGTGCTTCTGAAGTACTTGCTGTCAATACATAGGTTTCAGCTGAAGTGTTGGAAGATGTTACTTATTACATAAGCATTTTTGGATTTTTTTTGGGGGGGGATGTGGGGAGGTTGGGAGGTTGATAGCTTTCTTTAAATATGTCACCCAAGCTGAGGTCATTAGTGATATAAATTAAAATTTTTTGTTAATATTTGATTTCTCTTTTATAGCTTATTAAATTCTTATGCATGGGTGTTTCTTACTGGTTTGCACATTTCCCTTTTTATTTTGTTTCTAAAATACTTAATTGTGCTGGTTGTAAAATTAGTGCATATTAATTTTAAGAACACTTTCTTCCTTAAGTTGTTCTGTTGAGATAACTATTTTTATGGGAAACAGTTTTTTACAACCACTAAGTTGTATTTGTTATTTTTTACATGCATAAATAGGGTGGTAAGGGCACGAGTCTTGTGGGGAACACTTAACTTTTGTTCTGTTTTAACATTTCCTATACATTATTACTTAAAATTATCTAGGAATGGTGTTATGAAATCTAGATTGAGAGAGATTACATAAACATGAGGACACATAAAAGTTTCAATAGCAATCATTTATGGAGAAAAAGCAACAGAATACTGCCAATATCATATAATGGAAGCATAGGACAAGATTTGCACTGTGCAAGTATTGCATAGAATGTATAAAGACAGAGATCCTGCTTATTTGAGGATAAGACAATTTCTTTATATTAAAATAGCTGGAAGGGGGATAATGGTCTAAAATTTAAAATGCAATATGGGCGCTATATTTTAAAACTGTGCCAAGATTACACACAGTGTAGTTATTACTGATCAAAGTTTAATTGCTTCATCATTTTTATTTTAAGAGAGGATGCTGAATGTCAGAAAATCTGTAGTAAGTTTTAATTGAGAGATGTAAATAATATATGCATTATATGTGATGGGATGGGAAATATTTAAATTCTAGTTTTTTTTAAAGGAAGAAACTGAATGTTTATTAAAAAATTAATAAACAGTATGTTTGGCCACGAATCCTGACTTTTTATTACTGTTTATTTTTGCTATAGACATTTCCACACTGAACTCATTCCTAGAGAAATATTGAAGGTATTTGGAATATAGTGAACATTTAATTTTGCTAGTCATTATTTTCTATAGTGTTCACAACAACCCTGGAATTTAGTATTATAGTGTCTCACATACTAGAAAACTGAAGCTCAGAAATTGTATTGTCACTGATTAGGATTAGGGTTTAAAAACCCAAATATGCTACCTTGAAGCCAATACTTTTGTTTTTCTTTAAAAATATATAGTAGTCCCCTCTTAACCCTCAGTTATTTATGGTCAACTGCAGTCTGAAAATATTAAATGGAAAATTCCAGAAATAAACAATTCATGAGTTTTAAGTTGCACAACATTATGAGTAGCATGATGAAATCTTGTGATGTCCTGCCTGGAATGTGAATCATCCCTTTGTTTAGCGTATCCATGCTGATATACTTCCTGTGCATTAGTCACGTAGTAGCCATCTAGGTTTATAGATCAACTGTGGAGGTATTGCAGTGTGTGTGTTCACATAACCCTTATTTTACTTAATAATGGTCTCAAAGCAGAAGAGTAGTGTGATGCTGGCAATTAGGGTATGCCAAAGAGAAGCCATAAAGTGTATTATGTGTAGGAAAAAACATAGCATGTATATATAGGGTTAGGTATTATCCAAGGTTTCAGTCATCCGCAGGGGTCTTGGAATGTATCCCCTGTGGACAAGATGGGACTACTATGCTATTACCATGAGAACAGTTAGTAAAATATTTATTTGCTGGCCTAAGAGGCTAAGATTTATCTAATTTTTCTTCAGTATAAGCCACTAAAGAATAAACAGTATTAGAGAATTTTAACTTTACCCTGATACCTAAGTTCCAAAAGGAAATATGTATTTAGAGTATTCTTAGAGTACCGTTATTTGAGGTATTTATGTTTAGAGGCATTTGTGTTTGGGCTATCATGTTGATAATATTTTGATGGTAATAGCCACAGTAACCCAGTGTCCCTAATTGGCGTTTGAGGAAAGGACTAGGAATGAAAATACTAGTCCATGCTGATGTGGACTGTGTCTGCATGTGTTAATAAAAACCTTGTTATTATGCAAATATAGTATGTACAAAACATCTGTGTATAAAGAAATACATACTTATAAAAATTAACTTGATAATTGGGTGCATTTGTCTCTATTGTAGTAAGTTTAAATAGCTAATTTTTTATTATATAATGTCTGGAATGATGCATTTTGGTAACACAAAGTTTCTAAATAATTATTCCTTTAAGGCTTAACCATGATTAAGAGATGTTTTACATTCTTGTTTTGAATAGTATAATGATTACAGTGTCATATGTTTTTGATGACCTAAATTCACCTTTATAAGCATGCAGCAACATATAGCCTCCTTTGCTAAGGAGCTATATAATAAGGGTGATGGCTGGTTCCCATGCCAGTACATTATTTTGCTATCACACTTCAGATTTGCTGGAGGCACCCTCTCTACTTTTGCTTTTATGGCTTCTATTTTCTAGGCAATAATGAAGGCTACAAGGAGAAATTTGTAACCTACCTTATTAAGCTGATAAACATCATTTTGTAGAAGTTGTTGGGTTGGTGTACACAAATGCGTAGGCTGTGTAATCACTACTTGTCAATGTTCAGGGCCCCTATTCTGCCTGTGTTCTCATTTTCTGAGTTGGTTTATTTTTTATTTATTTATTTATTTATATCAGAAATAATAAGAGAATTTATTGAGGTGACAGAGATGCTGTTCTCCCTTCATCCATAGTCCATGAGTTGGTTTATTCTTAATAAACCTGTATGTCATCAGTCAGGATCGTCTCATTCTTTAATGATACAAGCATTCCCACTGGAGAAAAGGAATTTCCAAATTGAATGAGTAGTAATATTTGTGGCAAGAAAGAGTTAAGATAGTAGCACACTCACAACTGGCTGTATGCTTCAATCCTATGTCTTTTATCTGCAATTTTAAAATCTGATAAAGCTTGGAAAACTAAGTATTTTTCTTGATTCAGTGCAAACTTAACCTGACCTGAGGTTAATAGTCTGTATCCCACTTAGTGTGAAAACTCTTTTAAGTTTTACTGTGAAATATTAGTGTATTTAAAACTTCTGCAGGGGGAAGCCAGGATGGCTCAGTGGGTTAAGTGCTCACTTTGCAGCCCTGGGGACCGAGGATTGAATCCCGGCCCCGGCCCGTGCGGACCCATGTGCTGGACTGGGGAGTTCCCCCAGCTCAGTTCTCTCTCTGTCTTTGTATCTCTTGCTCTCTCTCTCTCTCTCTCTCTCTGTCAAAAAAAACAATAAAAAAACCCAAAATTTTAGAAAAAATAAATAAATAAATAAAACTTCTGCAGGATGGTGAGGGATAGTTACATAATATGTTGAGTATATGAGTTCTTTCTAACATCCAAAAAATTTTGAATTCTGAAACATCTGGCTACATGGGTTTCAGATAAGAGGTTATGGGAAAAAATCAGAAAGTCACTTTTAAAACTACTGCTCTCTAGTTTTCCTTGCTTTATCCACAGGTTATAGAGGAAAATGGAAAATTGTGTACAACTTGATGCCAAGAGAGCTAGGCTCCTTGTTTCTCTCTTTTATTTTGTTTGTAATTTTGAGGTACACTCTTGAACTTGGAGGAACTCAAATTCTCACAGCCAGAAACTGGCAAAGCTGGGATTTGAAACCAGTCTTTAATTGTCCGGTGCTTAAACTCTTACTCATTGCCTTTCTTTAGTGTGTGTATGTTTTGTGTATGTGGAAACCACACTTGGGGATTCCTACTCCTTTACCCCAAACATCATTATCAGATCCATATGTAGGCTGAACACACATACCGTTTTAAACAGGACAAAACAACAGCTCTATCTTGTTTCAAACAGTATATATGGTGAGCCTAGTCTCACTGGACTAAATTCAGAATGTCAGTAGGCTGACCATATGTACCTTTTGAAATGGGACAGTACCATTTTTTCTGTCTTATTTAAAATGGCACATCAGCCTATTTATTTGGGACTTCTTCAGTTCCTCTCTCCTCCTGTGTGAAGATGTCAAAGATGTACTATGCCTTACTCCTCTCTCAGTAGCTGCCAGAACCTTACCATTTCATGGGTTTTTACCCAAGCTTGGGTGTGGAATAAAACACCTAGCAGATTCCTCAGCTTCCTTGTCATCCCTGATCACAAGCATTCAAGGCCTATTCCATTTCAAGGATCCTGCTATTAATAACTATGGGGATAAAAAAAAAATGTTCCACCTCACTAGCAATTAGGGAGATTCAAATAAAAACCACAATGAAATACCACCTCACATCTGTTAGAATGGCTATAATCAACAAGACAAAGAATACCAAGTGCTGGAGAGGCTGTGGAGAAAAAGGAACCCTCATACACTGCTGGTGGGAGTGTAAACTGGTACAACCACTGTGGAAGGTAGTATGAAGATTCCTCAAAAAATTAGGAATGGAATTGCCATATGACCCAGCAACCCTTTTCTGGGTATCTACCCAGAAAACCTGAAAACTTTAATTTGCGAAGATACATGTACTCCATGTTCATCGTAGCACTGCTTACAGTGGCCAAGTCATGGAAACAACCAAAGTGTCCTTCGATAGATGACTGGATAAAGAAGTTGTGGTACATTTATACAATGGAATACTACTCAGCAATAAGAAAAGATGAAATACACCAATTTGTGACAACATGGACGAACCTTGAAAACATCTTAAGTGAAATAAGTCAGACTGAATCAAGAAACATGACCTCATAGGTGGAATATAAAACTGAAAGTAACAAACAAAAACTCATGGACACAGTCAGTGGTTTGGTGGTTGCCTGGGGGTGGGGGTAGGGAGGTAAGGACAGAGGGCTGGGGTGGGCATGGGGAGGGGCCATCAAATATAAAAATAAACAAATATATTTAGGCAAAAAAAAAAAAATAATAATAGCATAATGAAATAACAGGGAGTTACAAAGATAATTTTTACTGTTTTTATTCTAGAGTTCCCCATTGAATTATGTTTTTCTTTTTGCCATTTCTTTTTTTCTTTTAACATTTATTTTATTGTTTGAGAGGTTAGAAAGAGAAGGGGGAGGGCCCAGAGCAGTCTCCATAGTTGTACATCATTAGTTATGACATGGTTTCATTCCACACAGGTGGATGTGGGGCTGTCTGGGGTGGTTCACTACAGTCTCAGCAGTGACAGTTGTGCTGCAGTTCAGCATATGGGTTTGCATAGGCCAGGGCCAGGATTCAACCCCTGGACCTCATAGTTGCAAGGCAAGTCCTCAACCTTCTGAGTGATCCTTGTATCCCTGCCCTTTATTTCTGAGGACAATTCACCATGTACCCACCCTCTTCTGACTCTACCTTTAGATGCATTTTAGATATGATGATAGTTGCAAAGTAAAGAATAACAGGACCTTTTGTTTCTGCAGACAATTTGAACTCAGGAACTTGTAGACGGGGTATCATTCTAGGTTTTTACCATGATTAAAAATGAATTTCTCTGGGCATTTCTACACTATTTGTCCCCAGCTAGATGAATGCTCTAGTGAAGTATATGACACATAAGTAGACATTAAAAAATTCAACGTACATTTGTTAACTATGCTAGGTGTAGGGAATGCAAAGTTAATTAAGCTTTGTCATGCTAAACAAACCTATCCAAGTGTAACTTGTACATAGCATCGTAGGTAGGGGTGGAAAATCCCCTCTCCCTTTTTTAGGTCCGTTGGCTGGTCTAATTAAATTGATAAAAGACAGATATACAGAAGAAAAGCTAATTTTATTTGTAACAGGAGCTCCATAAAAATGAGACTAGTGGGCAAAACAAGGAAGCTTTTATATCTTTAATAAAGATGCGAAGAATTGACAGGGCAGAGTTTGTGAGGTAGTAAACTGGTGAAGTAACAAAGTTTGTACAACTTGCTTTGTCCTAAAATTTCTCTCCGATAATAAGGTTGCCTTCTATCCTGCTGGTGCAGGGAGGATACCTTTCACGCAGGAAAATGTATTTCCTTTCAGCGGTGACGAGGGTTCAGTGTCCTTGCAACGCTGTTTCTCAAATACCTTTAATTGACAATCATCAATATTGCCAAAATGTACATTTTGAGGTGGCATGTTTTGCTCCCCTTCAGCTCATAAATGGTCATACAAATCCAACGAAGAGGGTTATCAGATATCAGAAAAGGCTATTTGTGGAGTGGCATCTGACTAGTACCCACCCCAGTTCCTTACTGTCTTTGAATAGCATCTCAGTGGCTGTTTCCTCACTGATAAATGGAGCTGTGGGGTCTCCAAAGACACTGGATTGCGAGTTAAGTCATAAAAAGAGCTCGAAATTGCCTGGCGGCGTTGGTTTCAAACTCCCAACTAATTCTGCCCAGACGCTGTTTATCGCCACAAGCCCCACTGGAGAAGTGAGTTCTCGCCAAAGCCCAATTGGCCCGCTCCTGGTGACGAGAGCAGACGGCACCATTTGCCCTCAGGCTCCCTCCTGCCACCCGCACTCCGCCCTTGAGCTCCCGCTGCGGTTCTCACAAGGTTCGGGCACCGGCACCATGCCTCCTCCGCACCAGCATCCAGGTGACGGGCTGGAGGTCGCGAGCGCGGCCCCGCCCACTGCGCCCACGTGACCAGGCGTGCCGGGGCGCGCCGGCATCTTCCGCGGCGAGCTCCAGCAAGCCGAGGGGCCAGAGGAGATGCAGCGGGCTACGGAGAGGGAGGGGGCGTGACGCTTCCGCTGGGCGGGAGGCCCCGCCACAGGCCCGCCCCGGTCGGCCGTTTCCTAGGCGCGCCAAAATCAAATCGGAAGACCTACCCGCAGGAGACCACGACCGGCCGCAGTCTAGCCTGCAGGTGAGACCACGTTCGGCCACAGCGGCGGCTACCACAACAAGAGGAATGGCCACCCCACCCAAGAGGATCTGCCTATCTCCTGCGACCAGCTCCGAGGGCACCCGCATCAAGAAAATTTCCATCGAAGGCAATATCGGTAAGGCGTCCGGGGAATTGTGGGTCCATAGCAAGGGGGTAATCACGGTGGCGGCTGAAGGGCCCGTTTGCCGCCTCTGCTCCTCCTCAGTGAGGGCTTTCCTCCCAGTCTGGCTGTTCTGTTCGGTCCCGAATTCTCTTCCTGTTGACTGCATTCTTCCCTGCCCTCCCTAGCCTCCCTCCCTTGCCCGGAAGGTGGCAGCAACCTCCTGGGCGTCAGGCCGCGAGCGAGGTTCTGGGGACCCGTGAAGCGCTCTTTGGGCTTGGTTCATCCTCTTTGTTGGGATCCCGCCAAGTGAAGGGCTTTCTTTCTTTTTTTCTTAATTTTTTGAGGAGTGTATGTGTGTATGTATGTGTGTCCTTGGGGTGTAATTTACATATGTTAAATTACCCTTCGTTAGGTTAGAATTACTCTTCTGTTAGCTTGACAAACATGTCATTTTACTACTGCCACCAGCAAGATTTAGAATATTTCCATCACCTCAGAAAGTTCCCTCCTGCTCCTTTGTAGTCATCCCCCTTTCCTTGCCTATCCCGTGCCATCCAGTTATCCGACTTACATCCCTGTAAGTTTTGCCTTTTCCAGAATGTTATATAAATGGACACTTCCTGCCTTATAACATACAAGTAAACGTTGGGTTATGATTCAAGACCATTACTGTTTCTGTTCTTTCCCCAGATGGGGATAGACTACTCCATGCATGTCACTGTACATGATGCATCTGAACTTCTGATTCTTAATGTATTTCCTACCACAGGAAACGTATGCCTAACACTTCCTGTTTTGATAGAATTTTTTTTGTCTCTAACTTAGGTAGATACTAGTTATTCATGCATACAGCAAACATTTTTTGATTAGTAAATTAAGTGACTTTTAAAAAGCAAGGCAAGCAGATGGTTCAGCATCTTTCCAAGGATAGAAAAAAAGCTGAACATAACCCTCAAAGAGAACATCTAGTTTCACTGCTCCAGCATTAAGGCACCAGTGGAAAATATCCATATACACTTGATCCTTATACAACACAGATTTGAACTGTACGGGTCCACTTATATGGGAAATTTTTTTTTTCAGTTAATACTTGTACAGTAGACTTTCCATTAACTAGAACTCTAGCAGCCAGCACTCTTAAGCCACTGGCACCATTTTTTTTGCCCATTGCTTGAGATTTTGCCAGTGGCTTGAGAGTGCTGGTTGCTTGAATTACGGTTAATAGTCTATTACTTTTTTTCCAGCATCTACCAATTCCCATGGGTGCCGGTTAACTGAGTCTTCTGTACTGATTTCCATCTGTGGTTGGGAGTCTGGATACAGAGGGCTGACTATATGCATTAATATAGGCATTCTATGTAGGGGACTTGAGCATCTGTGGATTTTGGTATCCCCAGGGGCCCTGAAATCAATTCCCCCAGATACTATTAGACAACTCAAGTTTTTCAGGAGTGAGAAATTATATGTGGATTTTCTGCTGTTCGGTGTTCGATGCCTTTGACCCCTGCATTGTTCAAGTATCATCTGTAGTGGACTAATTTCCTCTTAGCAGGATAAATTCTTAGAAGGTGAGTTCACTAGTATTAATCCTCACAGCTACTCTTTGGGTAAAGAATAAAGTCATATATAAAGAAAGAAAGTAGTTAAACCATTTTAATAGTAAATTTGGAAGAACAACCCTTCAGATCAATATTTCAATGAATTAATCCCCTTTTCTTTCTTAAGTCCAATTAGGCAACATATCATATCTAGAAATTTACTTCCCCTCAAGAATCTTTCATTTTCCCAGCATCTGAAGTAATTTTCTAATATGTCTCCCTATCTCCAGTTTCTCTTCACTTCTAGAGCAGTCTTGCTATATACAAACGTATGGTAGTCCACCCTTATACACAGTTTCACTTATTGCCGTTTTATTTACCTGCAGTCACCTGTGGTCTGAAAATATTAAATGAAAAATTGCAGAATAAGCAATTCATAACTTAAATTGCAGACCATCCTGAGTAGCATGATGACATCTCATGCTGTCCCTCTCTATATCCCCCAGGGTATGAATCATTTCTTTGTCTAGTGTGTTTGTGCTGTATATACACGAGCTGCCCATTTAGTCACATAGTAGCCATCTTCGTTATCAGATCAACCATCATTGTGTTTGTGTTCAAGTAACCCTTATTTTACTTAATAATGGCCCCAAAATGCCAGAGTAGTGATGCTGGCAATTTGGATATGCCAAAGAGAAGCTGTAAATTGTATGTGTGTATGTATGTATGTATGTATGTATGTACAGTTGACCCTTGAACAATTCAAACAGTATTTTTGATCTGCAGTTGGGAATCCATGGATGTGGAGGGCCAACTATGCATTATTCTATGCCATTGTATATAAGAGAATTGAGTCTCCTCAGATTTTGGTATCTGTGGAGGTCCTGCAACAGTTAAGTTTTTAGGGAGTCAAAAGTTATACACAAATTTTCAGCTGTGGAGGGGAGGAAGGGTTGGCACCCCAAAGCCCCACATTATTTAAGGGTCAACTAATCACAGTTTCAGGCATCCAGTAGGAGTCTTAGACAGTATCCCCTGTGGATAAGGGGGAACTACTGTAATTGTGTTATCACCTGCTTAAAATTCTTCTCTGATTTTCCCCTTAACTTGCAGTGGGAGGAATTGCAAACTAATGGTGCCTGCGTTTGTACAATATTGGCTTGCACAGATTTGAAAACATAAATTTCAGTTAGTTGCTAGCATTAAAAAATTTTGAGATTCCCGTAAACTCTAGATTCTTCTCTTAAAAAATCTAAAGATCTGATAACACTGGGCCTGAGTTTCTTCTTTAAGGCAATTTGCTACTAGATGGGGTATGTTCCTCATCACTTACCGGTAGTGCCTTCCCTGACATTGAAGCTTTGCCAGCTGCTGTTCATTATTGCTCTTGCACTGTTGTTTATTAGTACCCTCCACCTTACTTGTCAGATCCAAATAAACTATAAGTGTACAAATTAATAATATGTGTGTAGAAGAGTATTTTGTGATTCCTCTCTTCTTTCTAGAATTTGAAACTTAACTTGTCAATTTAGTTTTATACTCATATAACCCATCTTCTCATGTTCTCTGTTACTAAAATACTCCCTTATGTTAGATTTGTGGAGGCTTAACCTGTTTCTTTTTATCTTGTTAGTCTGTATAGAATAACTTTTGGCATCATAATGCCTGCTTGACTTTAATAATTATTTTAGTCCTGTGACTTTTTAAAGTATTAACATCAGTGTCCTTGTTTCTTGTTTTCCTTTGCTGTCATAGAATATTAATTAGCATATTTTTAATCTTCCACCCCCCCCCCCAAAAAAAAAGTTAAGGAATTGGATATTAGTTTGATTGAGAACTATGGGTCGCCATTGTTACTCTGCTTGTATAATGTAACTCTTATTACTCTTAAAATTTCAGAGTATGACCACTTAAACTTTTTCTGTTTGTAGGTAGTGTCAAGAAGAAAGCTGAATGCTTCTAGCCTTAAATGCTTTCAGACTCTAGCTAATTCTTGATTTTTTAATGTGTTCCTTGGGTATTTTTTCTGAACATTATGTTTTCTTTTTTTGTCTAGCTCAGTGAATGTCTGGTGATCATTTTATATGCTCCTACTTATTATTTTAAATGCCTTACAGTTCCTATGCTTACCTTCGCCACACAAATCCATGCTTATCAGTGTTTTTCCCATGATTAGATCTAGTAGTCATCTAATTTATCCTTAAAAGTTTTTCTCCTATGGTGATAATATAACTTTTATGTTTTCCTTCTCAGCTGGTCTCTGTTACCTTTTTATTGACCCCCCCCCCCGCTTTTTTTTTCTCTATGTGTGATCTTTTAAAGTTCTTTCAGTTTTTTCTTTTCTTCTATTTCTCTATCTAATGTCCTGAGTTTGAGTATGGTTTTGTAAGTCAAAGGTAAGTTCTTTTTGTTCTATTTGGATCCAGTTTGTGGGGAAGAAGAGGCTTTGCTTATAAGCATACTGAAGTTGGTTTTTATATATTTATCTATGTGTGTTGCATGTGGTATGTATGTGTAGAGAGAGAAAACATATTATGCTGACTAGAGATGTCTAATGTAACCACATTTGGTGACTTCAGATAGGAAAGGTGTGGTGGTCATAGGAGTACTGCTACACCCTGTTACACCCTTTTAAATTTTAGGTCAAGACTTGTCCTATCATTACATAGAATGTATTCCTGGGTAATTTTAAAATAGTGAATATAATATGTTCTGCTTATACCACAACTGTCCCCTCCCTTTCACCCATATCTCAGAAACTAGTGAATGGTCAGGGAGAAATAAAAAGTACATACGACTTTTTTATAGGGTTGGATAGAATGCACACTGCACAGAGTCATGAAACTGAAGTGGAGAAACATGGCTATTCTTGTAGGAAGTGCTTTGCAAAAATGTTTTTATAATTTCTGTTAACTATAGTGTAATATGATAGTGTCATATAACAATAATGCTACCGGTAATACTGTTTTTCATTCTAAAATTCTAGGCATTTGGATGAATCTTTATATTGATTTTATGGTTTATTTGGTTGTTTCTAAATTAATTTTAGATATATAAGACTTGAGCTTGTTTGTAAACTGAGAGTATGGAGCCAAGAGAGAGGAAAAATGTTGAAGTGTGAGAACCTAGAATATCACTGTAGTTGCTTATTTCAGCAGTTTCCATGAGGGTATTATTATTTTCTCCATTGTATTGGGAGGAAACAGGCTCAGTTTTCATTTTTTAAATATCTAAAGAGAAAGGTTCGGGAATTGAATGTGTTTGTTTCTTTTTGTATTGTTTGCTCATAATTATGAGCTGCTCAACAATGAGTTTGTGTTCTGAGAAACGTGTTAATCAATTTTGTTATTATGAGACCATCACAGAGTGTGCACAAACTTAGGTGGTAGAGCCTACTGCACACCTAGGCTATGTGATATAGCCTAGTATTCTTAGGCTACAAGCCTGTATGTATGTATGTACAGTGTGTTACTATGTAAAATGACATGAAATTAAATCGAGCACAAGCGAAAATCATGCACTCAAGAGATGCATTAAATACAAGATGTATGTATTAGACTGCTGCTGGTATAATATGGCATAACTGTTTTTCAGCACTTTTTTTTTGTAAGTAGAAAGCTTATACTCCAAAATAACCATGAATAGTATATGTAGTAAATATATACACTAGTAACATAGTTGTTTCTTATCATCAAGTATTAATGTACTATACATAATTGAATGGCTATACTTTTATATAACTGACAGTGCGATATAACGGATGTCCCAAAATTCGCGCAAGATCTGAATTTTGCGTCACTTGTGCGGTAAAGTGTTGCCAACGAAAAGAAAAGACAGCGTGACAGCTGACAGTTCAGGGTTATTAAAAATGGAGCGCTACACAAAAGAACAATGCATTTTCATTGTTGAGCAATATTTTTAAAATAATGAAGGTTTGGCAGCTACAGTTCACAATTTTCATACAAAATATGGTCGGAATAGTGATTTAACTTCAACTGTGAAGAGATTAATTAAAAAATTTAGGGAGACTGGATCAATTAGTGATCTTAAACACTCTGGTCGTCCTTCAACAAGTCGTTCAACATAAAACATCGAAGTACCCACGCCTTGAAGGAGGAAATTGAGTGCTGTATCTATGAAATTCAGCCACATTTATGCAAAACGGTCATGGAAAATTTCAACAAAAGAGTGTGTATGTGCCAGCAAAGCCGTGGAGGCCATTTACCTGATATGCTATTCTATACATAACCCTATAATGTATACTTTATGAATCAATAAAAAATTTACAATTTTTAATTATAAACCTGTGTTTTCTATCAAAATTACTTCTTGCGTGAATTTTGGGACACCTGTTATTTGTTTGCACCAACATAACTACAAACATGTAATGCATTGTGCTAAGACATTAGGATAGCTACATGTCACATAGGCAATAGGAATTTTTCAGCTCCGTTATAATCTTTAAGGAACCACCATAATATATGTAGTCCGTCATTGACTGAAATGTCATTATGTTGTGCATAGCTGTAAAGTTTGAAAAGCTAATGACTAGTCTTTTTTTTTCTGGTAAGTTTCCTTCCTCAGTTTTCCTTTTCCTTTTACAAAAGCTGCAGGGAAGTCAACATTTGTGAATATCCTTAAACAAGTCTGTGAGGATTGGGAAGTGGTTCCTGAACCTGTTGCCAGATGGTGCAATGTTCAAACTACTCAAGATGAATTTCAGGTATGAAAATAAAATTTAACTAAATACAATAAAAATATTTTGAGTGAGAATAGCAGTAGTATTTAAATCTCTTAGGTTTTTTTTGTTTGCTTGTTTTTCCTTTACAATAAAATTTTAAAATCTAACATTAAGGCTGATGCCATCTTTCCCTCTTTTGGTGTCAGTCTGGCTGTTTCTTGGCCGTTTCTAATAAACTATCTAAACCAGGAAAAAAAAAAATCTAACATTAACCTTGTATTTTCATCTGGGCAGTTGATATGCATACATATATGTATATCTATGTAAACACTGAGTTATGCACTTAAGATTTATACACTTATTGTATTTAAGTAGAATTTTAAAAGTGCAGAAATAAAAAGTTAAAAAAATCTAATTGCAAGTTAAATTTCTTGAGTTGTGTTTTACATTTTGTTTAAAAACAAGCAAAGAAAACAAAAATAGCTACTGAACTGAATTTTATTAGTTTATCTTTCAAGCCTTTTGTCTCAGAACCGTTTATCTCCCATTTTTTAATATTGTCATTCTTGTCAGACATTTACCCTGGACACAAGTTTCAATTTCTAGCACTTTTCCATCCTACATTGCAAGTGAGAAAGAGGGAATAACAGTTAAATTTTATATTTATAGCATATATATGAAGGAAAGATCTGATTGCTAAGGTTTTCATTTCTGGAGAACTGAAAACTAAAATTAAAAGCAGCATAACAGAAACCTTCAAAATGGAAATATGTGCTAGAAACTGAATTTGTTAGAGCTGAGTAGGACAGGGGATTGGAAAAAATGACTATAATTTTTATAGTTTAGCTGTTGGTTTGAGTAATCTGAGAATAATAATTATTTAAAATTAAATTATATACAGAGTCCAGCAGAAGTAACACCCCATTTTATGAGCTGGTAAACTTAAAAAAAGGGCATTACTTCTTCTGGACCTGGTATACAAGGAGGAATCACTAGCAAGATACTCTGTAGACTTTGAGGCTATATGGTTTTGAAGAACCAAAAATACTTTCTCACATTCCTGTTTGTTTTAAAGTGAGTAAATTTGTTTCTTTGCTTCTTTCTTTCAACATTTTTTATTGACATAACTATAGAAAAATGTATGAAATCTTGTATAGTTTGAAAAACAACTTTAAGATTAACGTCATTGTACCGTCATCCAGGTCAAGAAAGAGAACAGTACCATCATTCCAGAAGTCCCAGTTTGTCCTTCTTAGGTCACAGTATCCCATTCCCTGGGGTGAGACACCACTAGGGGTAATCACTCAAAATAACTTCTGTGAAAATAAGTTCCTGCTTACTAAAAATAATTTGACTACACATAAACATATATCTTAAGAAATGTAACTTAGTTTTGTCTGTTTTTGAATGTTATATAAATGAAATAAACTTTGTATTATTTTTCCTTTTATATCATTTGCCTAACAAGATAATGAAAATTGTGATACTGGCATGGTGCTGGGAGAAGAAGAGAGGGGCCCTAGGAGGAGGTTGCAAGCTGGCAAGGCGTGAGAGGGATCTCCCTCTCTCCCCATCCAGCCACTGCAGAAGCGCCAGGCTGGCGGGGATTGGGTGTAATAATTGACCATAATTGACTGAAGGAAGAGGTACCCTCCTCCTTTCCAGGAGGGAGATACAAACAGGAAGAGGGCAGAGATAAGGCTTCTTTGCTTCGGGGGATCCACCAGGAGGATCAGATGAGCGCTTTTTTTGCTTTTTCACTAGCTTTGCTTCGTCCGGGATCCGCCTAGAGGATCAGATGAGCATGTTTTGATTTGACGTATTTTTTGCTTTGTTGGGGATCCACCTGGAGGATCGTTCTGCAGTCACCTGTGTTCTCTTAAGGATGGTATTAAAAGGGAGACTGGGTTCTGGGTGCATCCTAGGACTGGTCTGGCCTGTCAGAGGGTGGCAGTGATACTTTTCTTGGGGTGTTTACAAATTCTGCAGCTCTTTAATAAGACCCCCCACCCCCAACCTCTGCCTCCAGAATTTGTCTATGGGTGGCAGGCCGTGGGACTCCATTTGCTGTTCGGTAACAATTGTCCATATTGTTGCATGCAGCTATATAGCTTGTTCATTTTCATTACCATGTAGTCAACTGTATTCATGTATCACTATTTGTCCATTCTATACCTGTGACCAATTTTTGAGTGATTTCTAGTTTAGTTGCAATAAAATCAGCTCTGCTGTGAACATACAATATTATCCTGGTGGACACATGTAAGAGTTTCTCTAGGAATAAAGTAATATTACTGGGTGGTGGGGAACGTATAACAATGCCTGTTTTCCAAAGTGTTTTTTACCAATTTCCATTCCTCACAGTGTACTCAAGTTTTCATTAGTCCTGTGTCTTTGCCAGTATTTAGTATTGTTCAGCTTCCTAGTTTTTGTCATTTTGTCAAATATTTATTATCTTTTATGTTTTTAATTTGTATTTTCCTGATTGCCGATGAGTTGTGCTCCTTTATTTAACTAATTTATTTATTTGCTGTTTTTATATTTGGATTTCTTTTGTAAGGTCTCTGTTCAGGTCCTTTTTCCCATTTTCCTTTTCTTCTCCCCCACGTTGCATTTTTACCTTCCAATGTATGTGTCTCATTGCCTCTTTCACTGAACCGCCATACTCCTTTTCTTACCTTTAGAAATGAGAAATTTGTCTTCTAAAAATACCTCTTCCCCCCTCCTATTTCTGGAATCAACTGTCAGTGTAGTTAATCTCAGGTGTTAGAAAATAGCCAAATTAAATTTTAGAAATACAGAAGGGGTTCCAATGTTAGATTGAATTAGGCGAACTCTACTTAAGGTCCATTCTAATTTTAGTATTATCTTCTAACTCATTAAATATGCATAACTGTTTTGTTGGCACATTAATTATGTGCCTTTCATTATACCTCACATTAACCAAGGTCACAGAAACTGATATATAAAAACCAAAATGCCAAAAATACTAATTTGCAGAGAGAAATGTAATTATCAGATTTATTGAATTAGGTCAATCCGTTGTGTCTGTAGTCCTTTATTTCTCAGCCAGTAGAAGGAACTCTTAAGAATCTCAAGGATTTGGTATGCTTTTAAAAATAACAAACACTTCCTTGGAAATTTAAATATGTGAATGCCTCTTGGTTAAAAAAATGACTGCCCTAGTGAATCACTGTTAGTGTTGGGAGTATACTGAACCCTTCCTTATGTTTGAGACAAGAGGTTGAAAACACTGCTTCAATATACATGGGAAGACAATTTATTATTTTTTATTTTTTTATTTTTTATTTATTTTTTATTTTTTAGGGAAGACAATTTATAATAAGGTTGTCTGTTAAGTTTAGAATCAGAGCCCAGGGAATTAGTTATATTATCTTAATGATTGATGTCATCATACTGTTACACGTGATACAGCTGTCTCCATTTTGAGATACCGGTACTATTAGCTTCATGGATCTGATACTTATGTTTATGGGCTGGGCCATTTTCTTCCCATGTACTAGAGTTAAAATTCTATACTGACTCTTTAAAATTGCCACGCACATACTCCTGTTATTATTAACGTATACTTTAATCAGACACTTTACTGTAATATAATCATGTCTCCATGATGTTACAATTTGATTGCCTTCATTGGATTTTGGTACACATTCTTCAATAGCTTTATTTTCGTGTGCGTATTGAGGGTTACTTTGTTGTTAGTACTCTGTACTTCTAGGTAGAATTTCAGACCCTGGGGATAATACCTGTGGAAATTGAGGGTGGTGGTGGGTGGGTGGGTTCTCTGTAACTTTGGATATTTTCTTCCTTTTTTCTGGACCTCCACCAAACTCAAGAAATGAAATTTTCTTCTTTTATCTTGGATCCTTTCTTCAGACCCATTCCTGATGTAATCCTTGGGTTTACAGTGTGAATTACCTACTGTCCAAATTTCACCTTTCTTGGTATGCTGTCAATAGTGAGAAGTAGACTGTCTTTAGACCCACACTTGCAAGACCATGCCCTACTTTGGATGTTATCCATTTAATTATACTTCTTGGCAGTTGCTGTAGAATTGGAAGAGTGGGCTATTGGTACTTTGATTAGTCACCTAGTCAGTAAATTTATACTTGCATGATCAGTTGGGTTTTTTTTTGTTTTTTTTTAGCTGCTTTTTTAAAAACCTGCCACCTAGTGGCTGAAATACTGATATACTATTGATAAGCTGCCACCAATTTTAGCAAAATAACGAGCCTAATTACCTAAAAAGAAAGATGTAGTCTCTCCTGCCTTTTCCTCCCATGATAAGATTATTTTTAAAACATACTATTCAGATGATTATCAGTCTTTGTAGTGAAGGTTTATTTTAAATAATTATTTGCTTTATTTGGTGATTCATGTTATTTAAACCCAAAGCTTTGATTGCTTCCTTTTAGCCTATTTTTGAGATACACAGACTATTAAGGGTATATCCATTCTTTGTCTTGTTTTCTCATTGAGCTGAATTCTTTTGGGAGGCTTTGCTATTAATTGTAAAGTACTACTTTACTTTCATCCAACACTTCTTACCACTAAGAAGGCACTGAAAATTTAGTAACTGAGAAAGAAGGGCTAAAATATACTTGTAGGTGAAACAGCATATTTTTTGATAAGTCATTCTTGGAAATTAATTAGGAATACTTTTACTCGTTCCTTCTCAAATCACCTGATAACTTTCATTGACAATTATATGGTTATCTTGTCTGATGGACTCTTGATTTTTTTTTTTTTAAAGATTTATTTTACTGCTTTTGACAGAGACAGAGACAGACAGAAAGAGACAGAGAGAAAGGAACGGGGAGGGCCCAGAGCAGTCTCCATAGTTGTACATCATTAGTTTTCAATATGGATTCATTCCACACAGGTGGGCGGGGGGCTTCCTGCATGGGAGTCATGCCCCCTTGAGCCAGGGGTGAACTGGGGGGCAAAAACTGAACTGGAGGCCTTCTGCATGAGGAGCACACCCCAGTTCAGCATATGGGTCCTCATGGGCTGGGGCCGGGATTCGATCCTCTGTTCCGGTCCCCGGGGCTACAAAGTGAGTGCTTAACCCACTGAGCCATCCCACCTTCCCTGGGTCTGATTTTTTTTTTATTGAACTTAATTCAGTTCTTTTGTAATCTTTGCAAAGTTTACTCTAGAATTAAAAGATAACTGATTTTGTATCTTTACTTGATAAGTGTGGCTTTCCCTTATGTTGGCAACAATATGTGTTTTCTGTAAAGTGTGTTCTATCATGAAATGAACTATAGATATGAATTTCAGAAACAGAATAAAAATTATACATAATCCCATTACCTTATATGTTTAAACAAGAGAGATTAATTACATTTATTGGGAAATCCAAATAAAAGGAGATATATGATCTTTTTTGTATGATTAACTTTTTATTGTGGTAAGATGCTTACCTATATTATGCATTTTACCATCTTAACCATTTTTAAGTATAGTTTAGTAGGAGTGTTAAGTATATCTACAGTGTTGTAAAACATCTCTGAAAATTTTTCATCTTGTAGAATTGAGACTGTTCATTAACTCCTTTGCCCCCTTCTCCTAGCCTCTGGTAACTACTGTTTATTTTCTATGTCTATGACTGATTATTTTATATACTTTACATTAGTGGATGCATACAGTACTTGTCCTTTCGTAACTGGCTTATTTCACCTAGCATATTGTCCTCAAGGCTGTTCAGAAAAATTTCAGACTTCTGCTCACTATCTATTATAGTAAATTTAATTTTATATGTAACGTATTTTGTTATCTCAATAGTCACAGTTCATAGCAAATTGATCACAAGTAAGTGTCTTTCAAATGAACCGAATTCATTTCTGATAGATTTTGTTAAATGTATCAGGTAGATTTACGGTAACACTTACTGCTATAATAAACTCTAAAATCTCTGTGGTTCAAAATAATAAAACTTTATTTCTCAGTCAGTGAATAGTACAAGTTGGTGAATGGCATGCCATGCTGTGACTTATGACCCAGGTCCCTTCTAACTTGTAGCACATCCAATTTAGGATAGTGCTTTAAACTTTAATGTTCATTAGAATCACCTGAAGGATTTGTTAAAATACAGATTTTTGGCTGTACCCCCAGTTTCTGATTTAATAGGTCTGGGATGAGGGGGCTGAAAATTTGCATTTCTCACAAGTTCCCAAGTGATATTTTTTCTTTTAAAGATTTATTTTATTATTTTTGACAGAGAGAGACAGAGAGAAGGAGAAGGCCCAGAGCAGTCTCCATAGTTGTATGTCATCAGTTTTTGACAGTAGTTTCATTCCACACTGGTGGGGAAGTGGGACATGCAGGGCAGTAACTAGGCAGGGGCCTCCCACATGAAAGTACAGCCCTACAAGCTTGGGGATGAATTGGGGGCCTTCTACATAGGAAGTCTGCCCCAGAGAGAACCGCACTGGGGGCCACACCTCAGTTCAGAATATGGATACACACGGCTGCAATGTGAGCGCTTATCCCAGTGAGCCATCATGGCTTCCTCGTTCCCAAGTGATGTTGATGCTGCTGTTACTGAGACCACACTTCCATACCCCTACCCTGGAGCTGAAGTTGAGAAACATGCTATAGAGTGTTAATGTTCTTTGCTTTCAGCTTATGAATAAAGAGAATCATAATAATTGAGAAGTTTTTATGAGTCAAGCCTGGGAATGATGTACATTGCTTCTGCCTACTTCCATTGGATAGAACTGAGTCACAAGTAACTATAAGGGAGGCTGGAAAATAAATTTTCTTTTTCTTCTAAAAAACCATAATCAAGATTGCTGTTAGGACAGAGCTCAGTCTTGGTTTTCTGATTGGTGGAGAAACGATCATTCCTAGACCACAAAGGTAAGACTGGTCTCCTATGATGTTTTACCTTCTGCTTCTCTGGGCTGTGGGTAAGAGAGCTCTTTTTTTTTTTTTTTGCTAAAGCAACTGCAGCTGAACTAAGAATAAGGGGACATGTGTGCCTGTGAATATGGGTATGAGGTTTATAGGTACGATTGTGTATGTATGTATAGACTTTAGAAACTGTTGGATCACGAATTTAGAGAGGGAATATTAGGGAGTGAAAGTAACTGACCTCCACTAATGTATGTGGGAATATGTCCTCCTCTATAGATAAAATTAGAAATGGGACTTAATTGTTTAAAAAAAGGAAGCATATACCTAATAATAAGAGTGTAAGTGAAATTCAGTTATATCCTGTGCTGTTGCAATAGAATTTTACTATGTAATCTTTAGTACTTATAACCTCTACTTCTGCTACAAGTTAGCCATAACCTTTTAACAAGCACTTTAATTTTTCTAAACTTTTGTTTTCCTTATCAGTAAAGTGGGAATAATGATAGGATAAAGCAAGCTTGTGTGAGAATTAAATAAAGAAAAATGAAAGTGCATTGTATTAGAAAGACTAAGGTAAGGTATTATATATTAAGTAGGGTTGCCAGCTAAAGTAAATGCAATGTTTGGGAGATAGTTATACTAAAGAATTACCGGTACTTGTTTATCTGAAATTAAAATTTAACTGGGAGTCCTGGGTGGTTTTTTTTTCTTTAATCTGAAAACTCTAATATCAAAAATATTTTATCTAATATATTTATCACAGTGTAACTAATTTTAATTTAAGGAAGAAAGAAAGATAATACTGTCACACAAAGGGAGAAATTTCAGTAGCTTCTTTCTGTCTATTCCTTATTTTGATTTGGGAATCCTGGGTACTCAAAATTATTTTCTATAGATTATACAAATTAGAGATTCATTTAGAATACTAAGCCTCTTTTAAAAATATTTATATATTATATCAGATATACCCTAACATAAACTACTTTAATCAGACTATATAAAAATCTAAGAAATAGGCTATATAAAACATTTAAGTGAAGGGGATTCTTGGATAGCTCAGCAGGTTGAGTGCTTGCTTTGTAATCAAGAGGTCCAGGGATTGATTCTTGGCCCAGACCCATGCAAACCCATATGGTAAACTGTGGTACAACTGGTAGCTGTCAAAATGGTGGTGAAGGTTCTTACCTCTCATGTGGGAGCCCCAACCCTATTCAGTTCCTGCCCCTTGCGACTCCACAGTAGCCTGTGTGGAATGAAAAACTATGTCACAACTAATGATGTACAACTATGGAGACTGCCCTGGGCCCCCCTCTCTCTCTCTCTCTCTCTCACCCTCTCACCTTCTCCCAAACAAACAAAAATCTTAAAAAAATGTTTTAAGTGGAGGCTGTGGTTGGAGAGAGATTAGTAAATAGTTACCGCCTAGGTATCTCAGGAGTTTTTAAGTGTGAAAGGAATATTGGAAGGTACCTAGGAGGACCTTGCCTATTTAATGACTAGAAATCTGAAAAAAATAGTGGAACATTTTTTGTAGTATTTTATAAGGGTAATATTATAGAATATTATGTAGAAATATGTGAGTGTTTTTCCTCAAAAGTCTAGCATTATACCAAGACTACATTTACATTTATTAACATGAATTTATTAAACATTTTGAACTGTTTAAGCTGTGATGTCTTACTTTTTCTACTTTTAGTTGATCCTCACACTAGTACGGAATTGGTGAACAAGTCTGTATATACATATTCTTCAGGATCTTGGTCCACCTCTTTTCTAATTATAGTTAATCATGTTAATCTTTTGTTCATTTTAGTTAACCTTTTCAATCAGCATTTGCCTTTTTTCTCATTCACAGGGAAGATGATTTATATAAATTCACCCATTTAATTTTCTCTAGAAAGCACCATAGTTTGAAATAACCTTAATGTGTATTTTTCAGATTCACTGATTATATTGATTAGGTTTTATTTTTATACTGCTTTAAATTAGGGGTTTAATTGGGTATTTTTCTAAATTAATTTAGGTTTATCAGAATATGTAATTTTATTTATTTAAGATTTATTTATTTTTTTAAAGATTTATTTTTAGTTTTGACAGAGAGAGAGAGAGAGAGAGATACAGAGACAGAGACAGAGAGAAGGGGGAGGGCCCCGAACAGTCTCCATAGTTGTACATCATTGGTTTTTCCACATAGTTTCACTTCACAGGTGGGCACATGGCTGCACAGGGCAGGAACTGGGCTGGGGTCTCACCTCAGTGAGAACTGAACCGGAGGTACTCCCCAGTTCAGCACATGGGTTCACATGGGCCGGGGTTGGGATTCAATCCTCAGTCCCCGGGGCTGCAAAGTGAGCGCTTAACCCACTGAGCCATCCTGGCTTCCCCTAAGATTTATTTTTATTGCTTTTGACAGATAGTGAGAAAGACAGAGAGAGACAGAGAGGAGGGGAGGGCCCAGAGCATTCTCCATAGTTGCATGTTACTGGTTTTCTACATAGTTTCCTCCCACAGGTGGGTGTGGGGCTGCACAGGGTAGGAACTGGGCCGGGGGCCTCCTGCATGAAGCTTACCCTGGTGAGAACCGAACTAGGGGCACACTCCAATTTAGCATATGGGTTTGCACAGGCTGGGGCCAGGATTTGATCCTCAGACCCTGGAGCTGGAAGCCAAGCGCTCAACCTGCTGAGCCATCCTGGCATCCCCTATATTTATTTAATAAAGATATTTGAAGTAGATACTATATATGTGAAATTTTTAGCAGGTAAATTGCTTATTAGATTAATCTTGTGAATTTTTAATTATTTTAGCTGTAAAACAGCATTATTTAAAAATTAATGTTAATTTAGTTAGCTAAACAACTTACATATATTTTCTATGGTTGAGGGACCAAAGAGCTTATATGTCAGTTAAATTTATCAATGTTAACTGCATTAGAAATTTAACTTGAAACAAAAATTCAATAGTTAATTTATTTAAAAATCAAACTAGGGTACGCCGGGATAGCTCAGTGGCTGAGCGCTTGCCTTGCAATTGCAAGTTCCAGGGGTCAAATCCCGTCCCTGTCCCACACAAACCCATATGTTGAACTGTGGCTTAATTGGCAACCTCTGAGATGGCTTAGAAGGTTCTCCCCTCCCTTTCCAGGGGGGCCCCCTTGGTTTGGCTCCTGCCCTACATGGCCCCACTTGCACCTGTGTGGAATGAAACCATGTCACAAGTAGTAATGTACAACTATGGAGATTGTTCTGGGCCCTCCCCCCTTCTCTCTCTGTCTCTTTCTGTTTCACCTTCTCTCAAACAATAAAAACAAAACAAAATAAAAAAAAAACACTAATAAATCCATTACATGTTAACATAAATAACGTTTTTATGAAAAACTATTTTCCAAAATAAAAAAATTAGTGAATCTCTTTCATGTCTGACTTAATAGGAAAAGCCTAATTTTCATGTCTGCTGCTATATTTGAACTATTGCAGTGTAATTGTCATGCAGTCTCTGAAAAACAACTATATATTCATAGACAATGAGAGTGGAAAAAGGTACATTTATTACGAAAATATTTTTTTTTTTTCCTTGCAGACTCAACCAGGGTATCAGGGACTCCCCATTGGGTTCCTTACTACAGATTGAGAACCTCTGATTTAGATTACATTACTTCATTAGTAGAAATTAAAGTCTCAATAAGAACTCTGGATATAAAGATTCTTTTTAAAAATAGCATCTGAAAGTAATTTTGTGCCATGATGTACAGTCTGTGTTTATATTTCCCTATTTCATTTTTTTTTTATAGTTGGTTACAAAACTCAAGGTTCACACATTGTATTTGGTTAAAATGTCTTTTAAATTTTACTATTGGTTCCTCTTCCTTCTTTTTCTTTGCAATATATTAATTGAAGAAACTGGTTAGTTCATTTGTACCGTTTCCCTCATTCTGGTTTTGACTGAGTGTATCTCTGTGATATAACATGTTTCTCAATTCTCTTTACTAGACTTAGGTGGTGATTTATATTTTCTTTCATGTTCCATCATGAGGATGTCTTGTGATGTTAAAACTGATCAGTCTGTTCAGGTCTGTCAGCCTAATTCATACATTATAAAGTTCTCCACATCAGCTTTTCTTTAAAGATTTTTAGTGTTCTTTTAATTGTTAAATTTATTGGCGTGACAATGGTTGGTAAAAGTTACATAGGGTTCCAGGTATACAATTTTACATTACATTGTCTATATATTACATTGTGTTTTTAGCATTTATTGCTAATGTTGCCCCAATCCAATATATCATTAGGTATTACAACAGGTGATACTCTTAATTCTTGAACCTTCTGAATTTATTGGCTAGGATTCTTCAGTAAAGAAAACCGTTTCCTCATCCATTATTCAGTAACCTGAAATAACATTTATATAGAAAGGACCAGAATAAAAAAAAATGTTTTTCTCTTTGTCTATTAATACAAATTTCCACAGTAACTTAGTTGGTGCCCTAGAACCCTCCAAAGATGACTGAAAAATTTGGCATTTTGTTTTCTGATTTTCTTTACTATTATGAACTTAACAGATTTTTGCCTCAGTAGTCTTTGATAGTTTGTTTCCTGAAACGATGGGTTAAGCTCATCTTGTACATTTCTTTCTCCATACCTGGAATATCGGGTATGGTGATCCTAATTTTTTCAATGAGAAATGGTGTTCAACGATTGTAATTTGGGTGTCATTTATGTTAATTTCTATAGCATTGTCATTAAAATAGGCCTTTTCATGAGCTCAGAAAACTATATTTTATAGAAAGAGAAATAATTCATGAGTTCTTGATGCAATTTCCAATTCAGATGTAAGGTTACAGAGAATTTACTTTGTTTTTTATTTTATTACTCTTTTTGAGCTTTTAAAAAAATTAAAATGGTCCTATTGATTATTAACTTTGCTTTGTGTTTCTTTTTTTTTTAATTCAAAACAGGAACTGACAACATCTCAGAAAACTGGTGGGAATGTTCTTCAGATGATGTATGAGAAACCTGAACGATGGTCTTTTACCTTCCAATCATATGCTTGCCTCAGTCGAATTCGAGCTCAACTTGCTTCTCTCAATGGCAAGCTCAAAGATGCAGAGAAACCTGTATTATTTTTTGAACGATCTGTGTATAGTGACAGGTACATAGAAATGACTTGTACTTACCAGTTTGGAACCTTGGCTTAGGACTAGACTTTTTTTTTCTGTTTCCTGGGTAATCAAAATACGGTAAGAGAGGCTGAACAGGGATTTGAGATGGGAAGTGACATTTAATACCTTTAGCACTTTGCTAATAATGCCATTAGGGAAGTACTAGTGCATTTATAATCCCTAATTTCCATGGAAACTATAGGGAATATGGTGGCCATCATTCACATTTACAGAGAAATATTTTTTCCTCCAACCCTCTTAAAATATACTAATCTGCTCAGTTAAATTTGAATCATACTCTAAATTCACATGGAACCAGGAGATCAAAAATGCCTTAGAGCACCTGGAACTACCCTGCTTATGTAATGATTCTTTTAACCTCTAGCATTAGAGCAGAGTTTCTCAAACTTTTGGTCTCAGAACCCCTTTCCATTCTTAATAATTATTGAGCCCAGATTACTTTTTGTCGATATTTATGTTACTAGAAATTAAGATTGAGAAATAGATAAAAAATTATGTATTTAAAATTAGTAACAATAAACCCATTACATATTAATATAAACATGCTGGTAAAAATTACATTATTTCAAAACAAAAATTGGTAAGTAGCATTTTACATTTTTTGTGAATTTCTTTAATGTCTGACTTAGTAGAAGACAGCTGGATTCTCATTTATGCTTCTGTATTCAACTTATTGTAATATATTCTTTTGGTTGAAATAGAGTATATAAATAACATAATCTGGTCTCTCATAAGATCCCCTGAAAGGATCTTGGGGATGTCCTCACACCACGTTTTTGAGAACTGGCCAAGAACATATATCCTGTAGTTGGAGATACCTTGCTTTTTTTTTTTTTTTTTCTTGCTGTTCTCAAGGCATTATTTCCCACAAGTTTTAGGAAAGTGTTCCCTGTCCATCTAACAGATCCATGTTCTCTTTTCTATTTCTTTGTGCTTTTTGGAAAGGATTCATATATTGATGTAGACTGTCTTTCAGGTATATTTTTGCATCTAATTTGTATGAATCTGACTGCATGAATGAAACAGAGTGGACAATTTATCAGGACTGGCATGACTGGATGAATAGCCATTTTGGTCAAAGCCTTGAACTGGATGGAATCATTTATCTTCGAGCCACTCCAGAGGTGAGACTCAATATGTATTTGTTTATTGCATTGGAGATTGAATTTATATTAGAATTCTTTTCATTGGTATGCAGTGAAGGCAATTTAGGTAAACTTCATAACTGTGTGAATACAAGCATTCTATTTTCTCAGCAAGCTAGAAACCTAGATTTGGCAAGTTCCTCTTTTAGGCTCTTCACTGTTCTTCCTCAGTTCTAGTCACTATTTCTTCTTAACTTTTGAAGTATCTCTTATGTACCACAGCTAGATTAAGAAACTTGCTCAAGTAACTCCTAAAATAGAGCTTTCATGAGGTGAGACTTTGGGTATTTTAATTACTGGTGAGTTTCTGTGTCTGGAACAAGGCCTAGACACGGAGTAGGAGCTTAGTAAATATTTGCTGAATGAATGTTCAAAGTTGATGGAGATCCATTTCAAGAATGGTTTGGGGTTGAAAGAGGTTAGCAGTAGCAGCTGCAGTTGAGAAGAGACTTAGCGTACCTTTGCCATTTTCAGTTAAGGGAACTTGCTTAAAAATGTGCCTTTCATTGTAGGTGGTAACATAGCTATTCTTATTTAAATGTAATGTATTCAGGAAGAACAAGTGGATGCCTTTCATAAAATTAACTTAAATGAGAGCTTAAGGAATTTCTGGTTTTGGTGCCTGCATTCCCATTTTTCTCTACTTTTTATTTCTCTTTTATCTCTGAGTCACAAAGTAGACTCTGATGAATGTAAATGTTAGGATGTCTAGCCTGAAAAAATGCAAATGAGTTGTATTAAAGCTGAATTTTCAAAGAAACTAGGTTTCCAATTCCTAGTGATGATTTTATTCATCTAATGTCAAGTAAGCCAGAATTTAATAATTTTAAATTTTACTTTTATTTTTGAGATTTTTTTTGTTTTTAATTACAAAAATAGTAAGTACAGATATAGATGAAAGAACAGAAAGAATGCTAATACAGTAGAGTGTCCATTAACCAGAATTACAGCAACTGGCACTCAAGCAGTCATCAAAACAATTGAAGAAATACTGTATTTTTCCATGTATTAGATGATATTTTTGTCTAAAATTGTTAGACCAAAAATTGGGGGTTGTCTTATACACAGGAATAACCTGTATATTGATTTCTTAATGTTGGATTAGAAAAGTAGAGGTCGTCTTATACATGGGGTCATCTTATACATGAAAAAGTATGGTAATAATTTAAATAAAAATTAAAATAAAATCTCAACATATTATACAGAGGCACATCATGCAAAATTAGAGTTTGCATGAGAGGCGTAGGGGCTCAAAGCAAGCTGATATTCATTCATTTTTTAAGAAAGCTGCACACAAGTTTTCCAGTACATCACCATCTACTGATGTCGATCCTAAACCATCCACATCCATGTCTCCTGATCCCTATTCCAGCTACATTATCAGATCCTGATGATTCTGATGCAGTGTCTACCCAGTAAACTCTCTACCCCTACTGTAACAGTGTTAAGTGTGTGTGTGTTTTTCCTAAATTACTTGAAATTAAAAAAATTGTGTTAGTAAAGTTCATTAAATTGAAAAGTTTATTGATTGCCATTTAATTGAATTGCCCACTACATTCACAAGCTATTTTTATAATAAAACTGTTATATGAAGTTTGTCTTTGTCTTACTTTGCTTTTGATTACTGTATTTCAGTATTAATATCAAGGCAATACAAAGTTTATGTTATGATATGGCATAATATGGGATGTGTATAGTATTGGTTAGTCTTATTTTTAATAGTAACACTCAAGCAACCAGAAACTACATTTATCTGGCATCTACCAATCCCCATGAGTGCCTATTAACTGAGAGTCTACTATAATTTTATTCTGTTAGGAACATTCATAGTATCTAAAGTTCTAACACATGTTTATTTCATTAATATTGTTTGTGATATCTTTCGATTCATTAGAGGATCATTTAATTATTTGAAAAGAGGATTTATAATACTTAGAAACAGTTTTTTTTGGTAAAGATTTTTAATTTATTGATTTTTGACAGAGAGAGACAGACAGAGAGAGGGGGGGGGAGGGCCCAGTGCAGTCTCCATAGTTGACATTAGTTTTCCATATAGTTTCACTCCATGGTTGGGCATAGGGCTGTGCAGGGCAGGAACTGGGCCAGGAGCCTCCCACATAGGCCCCATCAAGAACTGAACTGGGGGCACTCCCCAGCTCAGCATATGGGTCCTCATGAGTCAGGGCCGGGATTCGATCCTCAGTCCCCGGGGCTTCAAGGCGAGCACTTAACCCACTGAGCCTTCCCACTTTTCCCAGAAACACAGTTTTATGCTGAACTTTGTTTTCTTTCTATCATACTTAGTTCAGACAGAATATTTTAACTATGGTTGCCACAAGTTGAAAGACTTATTTTGACTTTCTTTTGAAAGTACTACTTGGTTTAAGATCTACTAAATGGTAGAAAAACACAGGAAGTGAAAAATGAACTATTTCATCTTTCTTGAAGGAATAAAAAGAGATTTTTGCCACATTATTAAAGAGAGACTAGAGAAGAAACTTTTAATGGCAGCAGACAAGAGTATTTTTTTCTTCTTATTTTTAGAAATGTTTGAGTAGAATACATTTACGTGGAAGAAATGAAGAACAAGGCATTCCTCTTGAATATTTAGAGAAGCTTCACTATAAGCATGAAAGTTGGCTCCTGCATAGAACACTGAAGTAAGACATTCTTATTTACTACTCAATTTTAATACCTTTACAAATTTTAATAAAAAATGTACATGTACAGTTTTTTATTTTCATTGATTTTATTTATTAGTGTTGTAAGATCTGCCAGAAATAGGTGTGGGATTTTCATTTTTTTTATTTTGCAATGAGATCTATATCCTTAAAATTTTTATAGCTAATTTCCCTTAGTGCTATTGACAGTGTAGTATATGGAATTTCACATTAAATGATAAAGTCGGACATCTGTTTACATTATTTAGGTACGACTCTCAGAGAGTATTTTAAGATATTTCAATTTTGTTTCTTCGATCAGGACTTGGGAGGTAGTATAGCCTAATTGATAAGTATAGACTTTGTCACTAGTTAGATCTTGGTTCACATCCAGTCTCACTTATTAGTGTGTGACCTTGGTCAACAGTTCAGCCTCAGAGTGACCTTGAACAAATGATTGACAATGTTTTGTTTTGTCAGTAATGATATAATAAGGTTCTTGTGTTTCTCTTTTATTTATTTCTTTTTACAATTATTTTGTTTATCCTTTTTTAAACAGAACCAACTTTAATTATCTACAAGAAGTGCCTGTCTTAACACTGGATGTTAATGAAGACTTTAAAGATAAACACCACAGTCTGGTTGAAAGGGTAGATTTATAAATAAACTAAAGTAACATTTGTTTTGTCTTGTCTAAAAAAGTGTTCGAACTTGTGAGAAAATAATTTTCTAGCAAAAGATTACATAAAGTTACATTAAGGGAAGTTAAGAACTTTTGAAAGATTTAGACTATTTAGATTCTAATCCTAACTTCAAAATCTGGCTTTGTGGTCCTGCTGAAATAAGGAACTTCTTTATCCTTTAGTTCCTTTATCTGTAATGCAGAGATAATCACATTAACAAAATTTCTTTTTTAGATATTAATGCTCTTTTTAATTGAAACTCATAAACACTTGTTCATTCATTTCCTGCTGACTGCTTAGAATTTGAGGACAGTGTTCTTAAGACTTGTGAACAGCTAGGATTGGGAAATACTTCCATTTGACAGTGTTATTGTTGCTATATGTTAGATTATTTTAGAATTAACACCAGTAGTATCATAATTTTCTGATTCTCACATTTTAACAAAATTTCTTGCTCACCTACTTCTTTGCTTTTCCCCTTCCCCTCTTCCCTATACCACCAGTCTTTAGGTATTTTAATAATAAACTATTTGGGAAATTAACCTTTTCCAACTAAATTCAGTATGGAGGACACTTGAAGTGGTAGGATATGGATCTCAACCATTTTTATATTAGTTGCAGTCTAGAAATTAAACAGTTTTTAATTTGAGTTTTATTTGGGATATTGTCAATGATGGATTGTCATTGCCTAATCTTTGAGTCATTGTCTTAATTAATCTATCTCTCAACGATTTAAGAGTTGAACACTTGAGAGGGAATGGTATTGGGAATTAACTAACAAATTTCTCTGTATCCATGTTAATTAACTTAGTGAGCTTAGATCTAAAGAAGGAGCCACATTTTTTTGTGTTTAATTTTGAGAGAAATTTGATTTTCCCTTTCTCCTGTCACAAAATGTGTGCTATTTACTATAATAGGTACTTGACGTTCATAAGGACTGTATCTCTTAAGATTTGAAAATTTCAACAGTTATAGATAACTACTATAGCATATAGTTGTTTTCTAATAATATAAAGTAGAGCATAACTAGACAATTCAAATGACCTCTTCATATTATAAATGATGTTAAAAATAAAGGACGGAATTCACTTACCATTCTATTAAAATAAAGTAGGGTAAGTCAGCCATTGTAGTACAAACAGCCAACCATCATTTTAACTGAATAAATTTTTAAAATTTTATCTAACACTTTTGTGTTTTCAGTAAGAATCTTTCATTTTATATTATTTATTTTTATTAATAATGTTAGCAAATGACTTCTAGTTTAGGTATTTTTACAAGGCAGTAGTCTTTGTCTCTTCAGGAGAATTACTGTGTAGTCCAGAACATGTAGAGAATAGAATCTTGTTGCTGTAGTGTTCGTCAGTTGGCTAGGTTCATTCACTCTTTATGTGACCTTTCTTCATACATTAACATTACAAAGTATACATGGGATTCAAATTTGTGCTTCAGAAAAATTATAAGTCTTTTACATGTCTGGACTTTTAAGAGTTGTTTAAACCAGTCCATGGTATTTAAAAGGTATTATAAAATTAGAAGTTATGGCTGTTATAAAACTATGAATCTTAGACATAAATTTAATGACTCCTGTAATGACATTCAGCTTATTCATCTTATACTACTGAAATATTAATACATCTTTTAAAAGTAAATGCTGTGGCTTTATAATAGTTACTTACATAGTTGAGGTTTTTATCTGTTATTATATTTTTAAATGAAGATGAATATTAGATATCACAAATTAGTCAAATAATTATATTAATATATTTTTTCTCCTCTCAGGTCAAAGAATTTTTGAGCACTTTGTGATCTTGCTGAAGACTACAGACAGTGAAATGATTGTGGATATTTCAGTTTTGTGTAACTTCGGAGCTCCACATTCATACAGAACTCTTCGGAAAACCCAAATTTTTAACCATCTTTGTTCCAAGAAAAAATATTTCCCGATGAATCCTATACAAACGTTTATGCCCATTTTCTTTTGTTTTTTTCAGTCTTTTTTGTTTGTTTAAATAGAGATATTTAATTACCTCTCATGACAAAATATCTGGAGGTAGACAGTTCCACAATCATTATAGTGGCTAAACCCGCCCTCTTCCTATCTTTTCCCCTCTGTTATCCTCAACAGGATGGCATTTTTTCCTGATGATTTTTGTTTCACTGGTGACCAGTTTCTTAGCTGGAAATTTTAATGTTACGTAGTAAACAGTAATGTGCCCTGTGTAAATTAGTGCAAAAAGTTGAAAGTGGGATTTAAGGAATCTTTAGAAAAAGGGTTTAGGAGTTTTATATTACTTTTGGTCAAATACCTTGTCCCTCTTAATTTATGTAGTGGGCAAGACCAGGTTTGGTATTTAATCTTTTTACTGATATTTATTAATGTGTCTGTAACACATTTATAGATGAGCAGGTTAGACTTTGTTCCTAGTTTGTAATGGCATAACCTGTTGTAAGTCATTTAATGTTTTTCCTGCCTTTGTTTCTATATCTGTGCTATGGGTGAGACTTCATCTTTTTGCATGAGATTTTGTATGATTAAAGAGAAAATGTTTCTGTACTTAAAAGATAACTCAAGGTTATTACAAGAGTTAAGATTTAATTTATATGGAGCTTAAAATAACTACCTGCTTTCTCTTTTCTGAGACCATTTTTACAATGCAATATTACTGTGATGGCTAAAAGATTGGTTTAAAGTATTATCTTAAATCATTTGAGGTGAAAATATAGTTTTCCCCATATTTCTTGACCTTTTTTTTAGGATTTATTTTTTGAGAGAAGGTGAGAGAGAGGAGGGAGGGCCCAGAGCAGCCCCCACAGTTGTACATCATTAGTTGTGACATGGTTTCATTCCACACAAGTGGGTGTGGGGCTACTCAGGACAGGAACTGAACGGGGGGCCTCTCTCATGGGAGGCGAGCACTCTTGCTGCCAATCATCCTGGCGGTTGGTTACCAGTTGTGCCACAGTTCAGCATATGGGCCTATACTGATCGGGGTTGGGAATTGCACCCTGGATCTCGAGATTGCGAGGCAAACACTCCCTGCTGAGCTATCTGGCATCCCCTTTTTATAATTTTATTTTAAAGATTTATTTTATTGTTTGAGAAATGAATAAAAGAGAGAGAAGGGGGAGGGCTTAGAGCAGTCTCCATAGTTGTACATCATTAGTTGTGATAATGGTTTCATTCCACACAGGTGGATGTGGGGTTGCATGGGACAGGAACCAAATGGGGCTGCCTGTATGGGAGTAAAGAACCTTCACCACCAAGCCATCCCAGAGGTTACCAGCTACTCTGCAGTTCAGCATGTGGGTTTGTAAAGCTGGGCCGGGATTCAATCCCTGTGTCCCTCCTAGTCATTTTTATAGATAAATTGTTAGTGGAATCCAGTAAGGGATAAGTTTTTCTATTTTATTTATGGACTCTGCATATGGAACGAGTAGTCTTTTATTACCTTTATATTTTGTGAGAAGTTAGAAGAGAAATTGTGAAGACAAGGTAGATTAACTTCTTAACAGTTTAGTTGGGTTAGTCCCAGCTATTTCCTACTTGAGCCTTTCTCCATTGTCTGGATTAATTAGGCAGCTTGCTATTTTAAGGTCACACATTTCTACTTTGAGAACATTGTGATTATTTTTGCTTCTCTGTAGGGTTACTATACCTTAAGTTTTGGGGATTCCTTAAATCTCACTTTTAACTTTTTGCACTAATTTTCACCTGACACATTACCATTTACTATGTAACTTTAAAGTTTTCATCTAAGAAACTGCTCATCAGTGAAATGAGAAGCACCAGGAAAAACGCTAACCTGCTAAGCAGGATAATGGGAAAGACAGAAGGAGAGTGGGTTTAGCCACTATACTGATACACCCCTCCTTTAAGAGAGATCACAGAAAATAATCTTGCTTTATATGTTATATATCTTGAAAGCATTATTTTTTGAATATATGTTAGGAGACATTAATAAAGAAGATAAAAGGGTAAAGTAGTTGTAATTTTTAAAAGTGAATCCATCTGTATGGATTCATTTTAGTTTGGTATATAATTAAAGATTTTCAAGTTTAGAGTGAAAATTTTTCTATGTATTTACCCTTTCTACCTGATATTTCAGAAAAATTCTGATTTTGAAATGAGAAGAGTCACTTTTAGTTTGAAACTTATTTTCCTTTTTAAAATGACATTTCTTTTGGGTTTCTTGATATTCAAAGATGATAATTTAATGGGTTAAACAATCTGGATGCACTAATCTTTGAACGGGGAACTGCATTTCAAATCTAATTACCATGAGTAGTTAAACTTTCTCATATTGTATAGGTTTCTTGTTATGGTTTGATATACATCAGTTTGTTTACTAAATATTTGCTTAATAAGTATAAATTTCATTTATAGTGGAGCTATAGTTGTTGAAATGACTATCTTTTAGAATTAAAATTCGTTGTAACTTGAAAAAATATAAAAAGATGACAATGGTTTATATAAGTTTCATTGATTCTGTTTAAGTGGAGACATATTTTAGAGATTTTCAGTGACCTTTAAAAGTGTTTAATGAGTTTTTAAGTCTGTAGAATTGTAAAGAAGCTTAAAAAATGTATTTGTCATGACACAAAAGCTGTACCATTGGGTAGGCACAAGAGTATTTAGCCTAGTGGTTTGTGTTATGTCTCCCATATAAAATCATCTTCTGTCAGTGTATATATACTACTTTTTATAGTTTGCTTATTATATTTAATTGTATAATACAAATTTATTCCCTCATTCAGAATTTCTCATCTTTTATTTCTGAAACGTGTGTATACAGGAATTAAATCTGTCATATTTTATACGTGGAGATACATCTCAGTACCTCCAGAAAAATGCTAGATAAGTTGCTTAAAGTTTTTACAAATCCTGATAAATAATAGCCTTCCACGTTTGATAAATCCTTTTTTTAAAAATTTTAAATAGTTTTTGACTTACACAATGTCGCAAAATTATTAGAGCTCCTGCATACCCTGGTTCCCCCAGTGATAACATTTTACTTAACTATAGTATGTTATCCAGACTAGGAAATTAACTTTGGTACATTATTAACTAAACTTAGAAGTCTTATTAGGATTTTGCCAGTCTTAATCTATTTGTTTTTAAAAGATTTATTTATTTATTTATGTATTGAGAGAAAGTGAGAGAGATAGAGAGAGAGAGAGACGTGGAGAGAGCCCAGGGCAGCCTCCATAGTTGTACATTACTTGTGACATAGTTCATTCCACACAGGTGAATGTGGGGCTGTGCAGTGCGGTAACAGAACTGGGGGCCTCCTGCAGGAGAGGCGAGAACCTTCCCTGCCATCCCAGCAAGTTAGCAGTTGCACCACAGTTCAGCATATGGTTTGCATGGGGCAAGGCCGGGATTTGTTCCCTGGATCTTGCCGTCCCCTTACTTCTCTTTTTTAAAACTACTTTTCTTTAGACTTTATTTTTTAGAAAAGCTTTAGGATCACAGCAAAATTGAGTGGAAAGTACTGTTTTGTTATAGTCTCTGCCCCTACACTTGTACTGCCTTCCCAACACTCAGTATCCCCCAGAATGATATATTTGTTATATTCAATGAATTTATATTGACACATCATTATCACTCAAGAATTAATTAACATTAGGGTTTACTCAGTGTTACATATTCTTTGGGTTTTGACAAATGAATAATGACATGTATCTGTCATTGTAGCACCATTCAGAATAGTTTCACTGATCTAATCCTGTTTAGCACCCCATCCCAAAGTTTGACAACTACTGACCTTTTTATTGTCTTTATAGTTTTACCTTTTCCAGAATGTCGTATTGGAATCATTTAGTATATGAGGGCTGACAATTAAATTCATGATCTCATTCTAGAAAAAGTGCTGCATACCTCATTGCTGAATATCATTACGGTCACCTCTGAAGTACTCCCTTTGGGAAGCTATACAGCAACGCCTGGTCCAGCCTTCAAAGCAGATTTGGAACTCTGGACACCCATCGTTTTATTACCCTTGATGTCCTCAATGTTGTCAAAATGTCTTCCTTGCAATATTTTCTTTATATTTGTGTAAAGAAAAAAGTCATTGGGGGCCAAATTAGAAGAGTATGGAGGGTGTTTCGGTACAGTTATTTGCTTACTGTACTGGCTAAAAACTTCCCTCACTGATCCCTATGAGCTGGCACATTGTCATAATGTAAGAACCATGAGTTGGAAAAAAGTTTGGGTGGTTTTTGTCTCACTTTTTCACACAGTGCTTTCAAATAAGTCAACTTGGTTGACAGTTTGTCCAGTTGGCACACATTCATAATGAACTATCTTGCTATCAAAAACGGTTAGCAACATTGTTTGGATTCAATTTGGACTGACAGAACACTTGGTTATGGAGAATTGGCTGACTTCCATAGTGCACATTGATGCTGTGTTTTAGGGTCATACTGGTACACCCATATTTCATCACCAGTCATTACCTGGCCCAAAACATCGTCTTGCCTCTCCAAAAGCTCTTGGCAAACCAACTTGCTGATTTTGTTCATTAGGGAGCTCCTTCGGGACCATTTTTGCACACACTTTTCTCATGCCAAGATTTTCAGTGAAGATTTTTCTGTTTCTATGTTTACTTGGTCTGCTATGCTTCGCACAGCTGACAATTTTGATGTTAATTTGGGAAATTTTTGCACTGTTCTACTTGTTACTGGTTGCCCTGACCTCTTCATCAATGAATCTTTCCCCTCAGAAAAATGTTGAACCCATTTATTTGTACACTGTTGTTTTCTTCATGGCATTATCCCCATAAACTTGGACTAATGTTCCTAATTCCATCCACTTTTGCCAAGTTTAACAAAAACTGTTGCTCTAATTCAAGCTCTGACATTCTCACAGTGGCAACTCAGCAAGATGCCACATGTTAACAGGAACAGCTGTGGGACATATACCAAGGTTATGAAACCTTACTAAGTTGTACAGTGCTGTCAATGTAAGTGCACAGTGGCAAGTTTGCAAACTTAATTGTCAGAACTTGTACAGACTTTTCAGATTGGGTTTTTCACATGTATTTTGCATTGAGTTTCTTCCCTGTCTTCATGGCTTGATTACTCATTTCTTTTTAGTGCTAAATATTCCATTATCCAAATGTACCATGTTTATCTACCTACTAAAGGACATGATTGCTTCCAAGTTTTGGCAAGTATGAATAAAACTGCTTTATACATCTGTGCAAGTTTTTGTGAGAACATGATTTTTCAGTTCATTTGAGTAAATACTGAGAGGCACAATTTCTGGATCATATGGAAAGTATGTTTAGGTTTCTAAAAAATGGCCACACTGTCTCAAATTGGTTGTATCTTTTGCCTTTCTACCACCAGTAAATGAGAGTTCCTGTTGCTCCATCTCATTGTCAGTATTTGGTGTCAGTTTCCACACATGTCATTCAAAGAGATAAATGGTATCAATTTGCAATTCTCTAATGATATAATAACCATCTTTTCATGTGCTTACTTGCCATCTGTATCTTGAGTGAGGGGTCAAGATGTTTTGCCCATTTTTAACCTGGTTCATTGAGTTTAGGGCTGAATTTTTTAGATAATAGTCCTTTATCATAGGTGTCTATTGCAAATACCGTAATTCACCCAGTCCATGGTTCCTTTTGCAGAACAGAAGTTTTTCATTTTAATGAAGTCTAGCTTACAAATGTTTTCTTTTGTGGATCCTACCTTGTATCCAAAAAGTCATCACCATATCCAAGGTCATCTAGGTTTTCTCAGTTATCCTCTAGTAGGAGTTTTATAATTATACTTTTTACATTTAGGCTTGTGGTCTAATCTGAGTTAAATATTGTGTAGGGAATAAGGTCTATCTAGAGTTATTGTTTTGCATGTGGATGTCCAGTTGGTCCAGCTCCATTTATCAAAAAGACTATCTGCTTCATTGTATTATTGCCTTTGCTCCTTTGTTGATCATCAGTCAGACTATATTTATGTGGGTCTGTTTCCAGGCTATGTATTCTGTTCCATGATTTGTCTATTTTTTGTCAATTCTATCCTGTCTTGGATACTGTAGCTTTATATAAAGTTTTGAAGTTGAGTAATTTATTGTTACCTAAGTCATGAGCTACATTTAGTAATACAATGTGGACTCTTTGAGGCTATTCTGAAAAGGTTTTGGGGTTTTTTTATTTAAAGAATTTATTTGTAAAATAAAATATTTTTTTCTCTTTGTCAATTAGTTGAATATTGGAAAATGGAGGCCAGTTTGATAGAATTTATTTATTTTATTTATAACATGCCTTGGAATGTTTAATTATAAAATGTGTTAGTACTGAGATCAGTAATGCCAAAAATGATTAAACAAAGTCTTGTGTTCCCTTTGGCAGCACATACACTGAACACAGTCTTACCCCATAAAAACTTCAGTTAATACGTTTTGCCATAATGTTCTTGAAAAATTTTATCGCCTTCCAATTGCTTTTTTTCCCTCCTTAGGTTTAAACAAACACTTTTCTTATTGCAAACTAACAAAAAAAAAATTTTAATTACTGTCTTGGACAAAAACACTTGTTTACTTGGTACTTCCTACACAAAGATCATTTCGAACACATGTCAAATGAGAGGAATAAAGAGGTTGCATCTTTCAGGACTCCAGTCTGTCATGTGCAGATGCCATTTTCCATGTGCTTTGAAGTTCCCTAAAAGTGGGTTTTTGGGTGTGTGTGTGAGAATTTTAAGTGTAGTTTGAATGTAAGTTAACTATTAGCATCCAAAGAGTGGAAAATTGGTGTGGAGTAAAATGGTGTAGAAAGCAGAATTTACCTTCCAATGAATGATTCCTTTATTCTTCCCCATCAAATCACCACCCACTCACTATCAAGTTTTCCCCTTTGGCAAGTACAGTAAACCTTTACAATGTATTTTATATACAATCTATATTTTTTATTGCTTACATAGTTTTTACTCGGTCCTGTTTTGGGTACCTTGGGCTATAATACACCCTATTAATTAATGGAAAATATTTACATTTAAAGCTTTATTGCTTTTGACAGAGAAGGGGGCATTTCCAGAGCAGTCTCCATAGTTGTACATCATCAGGTTTTTGACAGTTTCAATCCACGCAGGTGGGAAGAGAGCCTTGCAGGATGGGAACTGGCCCAGGGCCTCTGAGAGGCATTCTCCCGTGAGCTGGGGGCCGAACTAGTGGTCTCCTATATGGAAGCTTGCCATATATGGAAGTTTGCCGTGGCAGAAACCGAACTGCGCTGCCCCCCCCTGAAGAAGGGAAGCATACCACAGTTCAGCATATGGGTCAGCATGGGCTGGGGCCAGGGCCAAGGCCAGGACTTGATCCTCAGACCTCGGGGCTGCAAAGTGAGCAAGCACTTAACTCGCTGAGCCATCCCAGCATCCCTTGAGTCATATATATATATGTATGTATGTGTGTGTGTATATCTCTCTCTATATATATATATATATAAAGATTTTTATTGTTTTTGACAGAGACAGAGAGAAGGGGGAGGGCCCAGAGCAGTCTCAATAATTGAATATCATTGGTTTTTCCACATAGTTTCATTCCACAGGTGGGTGCGGGGCTGCACAGAAACTGGGCTGGGGCACTCCCCAGTTCAGCCTATGGGTTTGCATGGGCTGGGACTGGGATTTGATCCTCGGTCCCTGGAATGCTGAATCCACTAAGCCATCCCTGCTTCCCAAGTCATATATTTTAAAATGATTCAGTTTCTTTTTGTGTGTGTGACGATATAGTTTTTTATTAATGACCATAAATCGTTTAGTGACAAATCTGGTGAATAAAATGAGTAGTAAAACTTGAAAAAAAAGCTGTGTTGGGCCAGGAAAGAACATAACTGTAAGGATGGCACTTTGATCTCTCTTTTTTTTTTCAACTTGGGGATGCTGAGATGGCTCAGAAGGTTAAGTGCTTGTTTTGCAGCCCCCAGCGTCTGAGGATCAAGTTTTGGCCCTGGCCCATGTGAACCCATATGCTAAATGGGTGTGGCCCCAGTTCTGTTATTTTACTGTCAAGCTTCCAGTGTGGGAGGCCCCTGCTCATCCTCCAGCTCATGGGTGTGTGCTCCCACGGGAAAGGCCTGGTTCCTGCCCTGTGCGGTCCCCACTCACCTGTATGGAATGAAACGGTCGAAAACTGATGATGTACAACTATGGAGACTGCTCTGAGCCCTCCCCCTTCTCTCTCTCTTTCTCTCTCAAAAACAATGAAAAAAAACCAAAAAACCTTTTGTTCAACTTATGAAATATATATGAAGGACTTTTTTAAAAATTTTTAAATTTTTTATTTTTTTACTAATTCAAATGTTTTTGACCAATGGAAGAATAAACTGAACATTTAATCTCTTGATATGTTTACTTTGAGGCACTACTAGTTATAGAAGTTTCTGGTATAATTAAAAAAAAAAACCTAAAAATATTTTGTGTGTTATGTTTACATCTGGTGTATAGCAACAGTCTTGTTAAGTAAGATATGTTTAACATTTTTAACATCACAGAGGCAATAATGACTAAGAACACAGGCTCTGAAGATGGACTGCTGGCTTCAAATGCTGGCTCTGCCACTTACTGTTTAAATGGGCAAATTGTTATAACCTTGTTCAAGTAACGTATTTCAGTTTCTCTGTAAGAGGGCCATAAGTAATAGTACCTACCTATAGAATTATGCTGTTTTACTGTGTAGTATATATATAAAGCATTTGGAACAATGCTCAGTAAATGTTAGCTATTACTATTAGTACTATTTCTTTTCAGTCAATGTGTTAGTTGCTGAAAGTGTCTGGAAAATTTGTGTAGTTATTAAAAAAGTGAATTATATAGAATTGCAGTAGGATATCCATTGTATTTTTCAAGTATGAATAGTTACAGTATGATCTCTCTCGTATCAGTTCGTGTAGAGAGAGATTCACAAAACTTCATGTGGTTACCTCTGTTGAATGGGAGTGGGGTGGTGGTTGAGATTCTTGGGAGAATGTCTTTGGTATTAAAAAATAGGCAATTTATATAATATTAAGTTTATTAAGTCAGTAATTACTGCATGACAGGACTGCTGAAGGAACATCTAAGCTGTTAGGAGTTACTATTCCCCTTGAGAAAACTTGAAGCTACTTTAAAGGAAATTAGATTGTTACCCAAGTTCTTAGTATTTTCTTTTATTTCTTTTTTGGTATTCTTATTTTTTGAGTGGTGCTGAATATAAATATTTTCAGTATTTTCATTAATGTTTCAGAAAATTACTATCTTCCACTTGTGAATGTAAAAATTCTAATTTTAAAATTCAAGAGTAGTTTTATTTTCAGATTATAAAAATAATAAATACATACTTGCTATGGAAAACTCAAGAATTTGGTGCTTGAAACTCCTAATACCAAGAAGGCTCTTTTCCCGTGGGAAGTAGACTCATATTAATAGCCTATGGTTTTTATCTGTTGTTTTTAAGCAAGATGCACAAGGAAGGATCTTTGTGCCCTTTCCTAGAAGATAGGATGCAACAAAGAATTCTCAGTCTGTAAATTATCTTTAAAGTCTATTTGTTTAGAAATTGCCTTTGATCTTGCTATTTTTGTAAAAGTTAGAAGTCTATTACTCTTCTCTTATTTGAGTAAAATATTGCCATTAGTGTTATGACTCCAGTATTTCTGCTCTGGGTAAGTGATATTAAGGGCAGAATTCTTTATTCCTCACCACAACCAGACAGCTACCCGGGTGTTCCTGCAAGAACATGGTTGTAGATGGCAGGCAAAAATCTTGCATTGGCTTTATACCTGGTCGGGACCTCAGGACTGTTCATACAGTTTTAAAATTCTGTCTTTTGTGGAGCAGTATAGGTAATGCCTGGGTAATATTTGATATTAGTTAATAGGGACTAAAAGGAAAGTGAATGAAAACCTTGACCCATCTCTATTTCTTAGTGCTCTGCAATTTCTATTTTATTGCAAAGAAAGTAACCAGAGTAAAGGGGAGATGGGGAGTCATTCCTAATTTTATGAGTCCTAGAGCAATATTTAATTTAGAAAAACAATAAATATTATAAGGAAAAATATATAGTCTGCTGGAAAGCCCACCACATCTTTGCATTTCACTGTGTAAATGTACTTGTATGTGTGCACATAGCAAGTACATAGACCTAGTTTCTACATTTGTATATATTTGTGATCTTTATAGGGCTTTTGGTTGTATTCAGAAACCAAAATCCTAAATTTTATGTTTAAAAGGTAATAATGCAGGGTTTTTAAAACTGAGATTCGATTATCAGTGACATTTTTGACTCTTGTTTTTTATGTTTAGTGAGAGATATCTGGACCTAACTTAATGAACATAAAGCTGAAAATTTTATAAATTAGAATTTTGGATTAATATTTTTTCTTTGATTTACAATATGAGGTGATTTTTTTGAATTAAATTTATTGGGGTGACATTGATTAGTAAAATTTTATAGGTTTCAAGTATACATTTTTTTAAGATTTATTTTTACTGTTATTTATTTATTTTATTTATTTTTTTCTATTTTTACTGTTTTTTACAGAGACAGACAGAGACAGAGAGAAGAGGGAAGGTCCGGAGCAGTCTCCATAGTTGTACATCATCAGTTTTCGACATAACAGTAGTTTTATTTCACACAGGTGTGCAAGGGCCATGAAGGGCAGGAACTGGGCTGGGGACCTCCTACATGGCAGGCATGTCCCTTTGAGCCAGGGGCCAAACTGGGGGATTGAGAACTGAACTGGGGGCCTCCTGCATGGGAAGCACGCCCCATTTCAGCATATGGGTCTGCACTGTCCAGGGCTGGTATTCAGTCCTCAGTCCCTGGTGCTGCCCTGCTGAGCCATCCCAGCTTCCCCAAAGTACCGGTATACATTTTTATAATGCATTATCTTTATTGCATTGTGTGCTCACTACCCAGAGTTCTTTCATCGCCATATATTTGATCCATTTTTCCCTCTTCTACCACCCCCCCCCCATTCCCCCGCTTATTCTCTGGTAATCGCTAAACTTGTCAGTGTCTGGGTTTTTGTTTGTCTTGTTCATTTGTTACTTTCAGTTTTATATCACACATGAGTGAAATATGATTTTAGACTTTTTCTGACTTATTTCACTTAGCATGATAGTCTGAACACCATCCATGTTGTCTCAAATGGAAGTTATTTTATCTTAGTAATATTCCATTGTATATATGTACCACATCTTTAATTTTCAAAGGACACTGGTTGTTTCCATGTCTTGGCCACGATGAATAATGCTGCAATGAAGATAGGGGAACATATATCTTTATGGATAAATGTTTTCAGAGTTTTTGGGTAGATACCCAGAAGAGGGGTTGTTGGGTTGTATGGTAATTGTATTCTTAATTTTTTTAGGAACTCCATACTTTTCCATAGTGGCTGTAGCAATTTACATTTCTACCAACAGTGTATGAGGGTTCCTTTTTCTCCACATCCTCTCCAACACTTGTAATTACTCATCTTTTTGATAATAGCAATTCTAAAAGGTGTGAGATGGTATTTCATTGTGGTTTTGATTTCCATTTCCCTAGTAGTTAGTGAAGTTGAACATTTTTTCTTATTATATGTTGACTGCATCTTCTTGGGATTTAACTATTCAGTTTCTCTAACCATTTTTAATTAGATTTTTTTTAGTTGTATGAGTTCTTGACATCTTTTGAATATCAGCCCCTTATAGGAGATGTTTACGAATATCTTTTTCCATTTGGTTAATTGCTTCTTTGTTTTGTTGATGGTTTCTTTTGCATACCGTATTTTCTGGCGTATAAGACGACCGGGCGTATAAGACGACCCCCTAATTTTACAGTTAAAACAGGTTTAGGCCTATATTCGCTGTATAAGACTACAGCCTCGGAAGTGGGGGGGTAGTCTTATACAGCGAATATAGGCCTAAACCTATGTTTTAACTGTAAAATTAGGGGTCGTCTTATACGCCCGGTCGTCTTATACGCCGGAAAATACGGTAAGTTTTTTAGTTTGATAGAGTCCTATTCATTCATTTTTGTTTTTATTTCCCTTGTCTTTAAGGTCAAATTCATAAAACCCTGAATCCAAGGCCCGTAAGTTTAGTATCTCCGCTTTCTTTTATGCAATTTATTGTTTCAGGTCTTAGGTTTATGTCTTTGATCCATTTTGAGACTATTTTGGTATGTAGAGACAGCATTCTAGTTTCATTCTTTTGCATGTGGCTTTCCAATTTTTCCAGCACTTTATTGAAGAGGCTTTCTTTTCTCCATTTTATGTTTTTGGATCATTTGTCAAAAATTATCTATTCATGTTTATGAGGGTTTATTTCTGGGTTTTCAATTCTGTTCCATTGGTCTGTGTTTTTCTGCCAGAGCCACACTGTTTAGATTATTGTCACTTTGTAGTATAAATTGAAGTCAGGGTGTATGATGCATTCAGCCTTGGTCATTTTTCTCAGGATTGCTTTGGCAATTCTGGGCCTTTTATGATTCCATATGAATCTGATGATTTTTGTTGTTGTCATTCTATTTCTTTTTAAAATGCCACTAGCGTTTTGATGGGGATTGCATGAAATCTGTATATTGCTTTGGGTAACATGGCCATTTTAATTATTTTGTTTCTTTCAGTCCATGAATATGGAATATATCTTTGTGTCTTCCTCAGTTTCTTTTAATAATGTTTTATAGTTTTCATTAAAGGGCTCCTTCACATCTTTTGTTAAGTCTATTCTTGTTTTTCTTTTGTTGCATTGCAAAAGGAATTGTCTTTTTTTTCATTTTCTGAAATTTCTTTTTTAGTATGAGGGGGGATCCAAAAAAACCTGGAATTATCTTCTATAGGGAGGGTCCCTTGTAGTACAGTCATCCCCTGATAGGTGAGTTTTCTGGGAACCCATCTGCGTCAGTGTACCAGCTGTCAGCTGGCTTTGTTGTGAGAAGCTGCGTTCAGCTTCAGTGAATGCTTTTTTGAAGGTTCTTTCAATACATTTGCCCATTTTGTGAGTGATTTACATGAAGAACTTGGGGCATGACAATGAACTTCCTCACAATATGCTGAGTGTTCAGTTGTTTTTGAACTAAAACAGCATGACCCTCATGCTCCACCCTCCCTATTTAACCCAATCTCACCCCAATTAACATTTTTTGTTTTTGGTACCTGCTTGTATATAGAAATGCAATGGATTTTTGTACATTGATTTTTTTGTACCTCTGCAACTTTTCTGTATTGGTTTATTGTTTCTAGCAGTTTTTTTGGTGGAGTCTTTAAGGTTTTCTATATAAAGATTCATGCCATCTGCAAAAAGTGACAATTTGACTTTTTCATTCCTAATTTGAATGCCTTTTATTTCTTTCTCTTGCCTAATTGCTTTGGCTAGGACTTCCAATATTGTGCTGAATAACAGTGGTGAGAGGTGGTATCCTTGTCTTGCTTCTGATCATAGAGGGCAAGCTTTCAGTTTTTCATTATTAAAGTATGACATTAGCTGAGGGTTTGTTATCTATGGCCTTTATTATGTTGAGTTACTTTCCTTAACAAAATGGATTTTATATCTCGTCAAATTCATTTTCTTCATCAGTTGATATACTCAGATGGTTTTTATCTTTTGATTTTTAAAATATTTATTTTTATTGTTTGAGAGAAGGTGAGAGAGAGAAAGAGAGACAGATGGGGGAGGACCAGTGCAGTCTCCATAGTTGTACATTATTAGATGTGACATGGTTTCATTCCACACGGGTGGATGTGGTACTGTGTGGGGCAGGAACCAAACTGGGGCAGGGGTGGGGGGGTGCTCCCGCATGAGAGGAAAGAGCCTTTGCTGCCATCCCAGTGGTTGGTTACCTGTTGAGCAACAATTCAGCATATGGGGTTTTCATGGCCGGGGCTGGTAATCGAACCCCAGACCTCACGGTTGCAAGGCAGTCAACCTGTGGAGCTATCCCAGCTTCCCGTCTTTTATTTTGTTTATGTGGTGTATCACATTGATCGAGTTGGAAATGTTGAACCATCCTTGTGCTCCTGGAATAAACCCCACTTGATTGTGATGTATAATCTTTTTAATATATTCAATCTGCTAATATTTTGCTTATTTTTTTTTTAATTATTTTATCTTCAGTGCATATTTATTTCTATTTTACTTTTGACAGATAGAGAGAGAGACAGAGACAGAGACAGCTAGAGAACCGAACTGTGGGAACTCCCCAGTTCAGCATGTGGGTCCTGCCTGGGCCGGAGCCGGGATTCGATCCTCGGTCCTTGTGGCCTCAAAGCGAGCGCTCAACCTGCTGAGCTGTCCCGGCTTTCCCCGTGCTTATGATTTTTGCATGTTTATTCATCAGAGGTATTATCTTGTGGTTTTCTTTGTTTGTTTTATTCCTATCAGGTTTTTTTTTATTTTTTTTAAAGATTTATTTTATTGATTTTTGACAGAGAGAAACAGAGACAGAGAGAAACAGAGACAGAGAGACAGAGAGCGAAGAGGGAGGGCCTAGAGCAGTCTCCATAGTTGACATTAGTGTTCCATATAGTTTCACTCCACAGGAGGGCAGAGGGCTGCGCAGGGCAGGAACTGGCCCGGGAGCCTCCCACATAG